>PVIA01015958.1:0-20759 GCA_004024845.1 Tonatia bakeri | reverse complement strand
TCTTTTCCTTCCTTTCCTTAAATCAGACCCTTTATTATCTCTTGCAGAGCTGGTTTAATGGAGGTATATTCTTTTAAACTTCTTTTGTCTGGGAAGCTTCCTATTTCACTTTCTATCTTGATTGAGAGCCTTGCTGGGTAAAGTAGCCTTGGCTGCAGGCCTTTGGTTCTCATTACTTGGAATATTTCTTGCCATTCCCTTCTGGCTTGAAGTGTTTCCATTGAGAAATCAGCTATTAGCCTTATTGGGGCTCCCTTGTATGTTACTTCCTTTTTCTCCCTTGCTGCCTTTAATATTCTCTCTTTGTCTTGAAATTTTGCCATTTTAATTATGATGTGTCTTGAGGTGGGCTTCTTTGGGTTCCTCTTGATTGGAACTCTTTGTGTTTCCTGGATTTGTGTGACTTTTTCTCTCATCAAATTGGGGAAGTTTTCTTACCTTAGTATCTTACCTTAGTTTTCTTCAAAGCATTTATCATTGCCTCATATATTGCATAATTATTTTCTTTCTCTTTCACGATAGTTTAATCCCAACAAAGCTTAAAGTTTTGCTCCTGGAACAGTTTCTGGCATATAAAGCATTAGGTGCATTTGATTAAATGAATGAATGAATAATGAATGAAATCAGCTTTCTGATTCCAACTGTGATCTTCTGTGCATGTTAGATAGATTTCTCTCAACCCAGGTTATTATAAGGAGCCTGTTTTTAGGTCCACTAAGCTTGGACTGAGTTTCTGGAATTTACCTAACACAGAAAAATAGCTTCCATCTCTAGCTGTGGAGTTAGGATGGATTAGGATCCCAGGGTGAGTCATTTAACATTTCTGAGCCTCAGTTTCATCATCAGTAAAAAAGGGCATGATAGTATCTTTATCATAGTGTAGGGCCCAGCAATAATTAAATTTTAAATATACAGACAAACACACATTTGTGGATATCAGCGGACATAATGTTCCTTTTAGTTGAAAAAGAGTTATAAAACAAAAGCCCACTGTGGTGTTCTTACCTCTCTGCATGCTGGAAACTCTCCTCCTTCTTCCTTCCCCTGCAGAACCTTTCATTCCCTGGCCTTTCAGCTCGTTTCATCTCTTTAATACTTCACTGGGAAATATGTCTTTCTCTTTCTAGTCAATATTTCTTTGTTCCATTATGATGTGCACCAGAGGCTCCAATTTATTTATTTGATAAATAAACCTTGTTACATTGTACTCTTGGATGCAAAAGCTGAACTTTGCTATTTTTTCATCAAATCATATTTATTAAGATCCTATGTTTCCAGCAGCATGGTATTCTTAAAAATATTTCAAATATAAAAATTCCACAGCCCCATATTGAGAGAGTCAAGAGAAATGCAAGAAAAAGATGGAAACAACTGTCGTGTTATAGAAGTGACCATGCAGATCACTTCATCTAGTTTTCGAATGCCCTTCCCGTGGTTGGCATTTTATCAGATTAATAAATTGGGGGAAATTAAATAATCTCTTCCCTAGCTCTGATTTTTCTAAAACAATAAAACAAGGCAAGACTTTTAATATCTATCTAATTATTCCAAGTTTTATCTAAATTTAAATTATTATCAAGTAATGTTTATTTACTTGAAAAGATCACTGGGATGAATAATTCCTTAAGAAGAAATGTAGTTGCAAAATAAGCATTGTCCATCATTCTTATAAGTTTATGTTATATGATTTAAAAACTATCATTATGTTGATTAAGCCCCTTGCAAGTCTTGACACTTATAAAAATAGTTAGCTCTAACTTACCTCTTGGTAGGGAGTACAGTTATCTGCTTGCTCAGAAGTTGTTCACCTGTCTATTTGTTCTGTTGGTAGAAGATACAATGTAACCTTTTGAATGTCATGGAGTTCTGCCTTTGAATACTGATTAACTACTCACCTGAATTGCCTTGGGCACATTACTTGATTGTTCCAAACCTTACTTTCTCCAGCTGCAAAATGGACAAATAATTTCTTACTTTCTGGAGTTGCTGTGAAGATTCAAAGTAACCGTGTATCTAAAGAAACTTATTTTAGAAGATAATCAATAAATGATTTTTTAACATTGCATATGTTAAATTTTTCATAAAAATGTAAGCACCTGCCAATTTCCCAGGATACCTCATTTTCAGTATAACACAGTTATATATAGTACTGCTAACATGAAAGAAATTGAATCTAATATCAATGAAGGACAAGAAAATATTCTAAGAAGAACCAAGATTTAAAGCCAATTCTCATCTCCCAGGTGGACAGCACATTAAGCAAAGTTCTCATGAACCAAGAGAAAAATGCCAGCACAAAGACAGAAAACGGTGTCCTGCTGATGGAGACTAGACCACATTTAGCATGTGGATCCTTAGAGAACACAAAACAAATCTTAGAAATAAATGTCTATATTACAGCTTTTTAAGAAATTAGAAGCATCCTTATAGCATTTGATTTTGCCCATTTTATAGATCAAATAAGTGAGTCTCGAGAGTTTAAGCTTATGTCAAGATTATACTCTAATAAGTTGTGGAGATGTGATTTTTGAATCATGAATTCTGGTTATTGCTTTTTTTGTATATTTTGTTTTGTTTAGTCTTTGAGACTATACATAGAAAAAATAAAGTTGATGGGCATCTTTTCCAGGGAACTAAATTTTAGAGAATGAAGCTCAGTTTAGACTTACCTTTCATTACGATCCTCAGTGTAATACAAGATGACATCCTACACTAGCAGTAGAATTATTTTTTAAAGATCGAAATGCTAACTTCCATTTTGGGGCTGATTCCACTGTTAGAAAAAATTGATATAACGTGTGAGCCTTTTCTGTTTGTTGAGTGTATTTCTTGAAAAAGATATGATTTAGATCAGTGATGATGTACAAAATGTAGGCCTGCGGGAATAGTTCACTGTACTGGAACATGGATGTGACTATCAAATGTTAAAATTGGTATAGGCTTTATTTGCTCATTTAACATATTTGAGTGCCCCAGTTCCATTTACAGTTATAAACCTGGAAGGAGGCACACGAACACTTTAGCAGATACCACTGTCTGATCAGAAAGACTGATGGGTCAACAGATTGGTACAGAACATTGTGATCATAATCATAACTTAAACCACATGTTTATTGCTAGCTTAACATAATACAGGTGATCCTTTGTTAGTTCAGCAGCCTGAAATAATAGTCGTCAGGGAGAGTTGCAGGGGGAGTTCCCCAAGAAACAAACTCTGAGATTGATTTTAGCTTGCCAGAGTTTATGAGAGAGTGTTTTTGGGATTATTAGAGAGTGGAAGGAAAGGGAAAGAGGTAGCAATGGGCAGAGGGAAACGCCGAGGTGTTATGAATGCCAAAGGACAACCTTAGCTGACCCCCATGAAGAATTTTGATGACTGGATAACTCTTCATAGCTGTCCTGTATTTTAATGAGAATACTGTTTTTTTGTAGCCTCCGGCCTATCAGTCAGGGGATATTGGCTCCCCTAGGAAAAGGATGTGACTTTAGGCAAGGCAACTCTGTATAGCTGAGACAATCTCCAAAGAAACTGAGGTCTGAGGGCTGCCTGTTGGGTAATATTATGGACTAAATGTTTGTGTTTCCCAAAATATATGTTGAAACCTAATCCCTGATGTGATAGTATCTGAAGGCAGGGCCATTGGGAGGTGATTAGGTGGTAAGTGTGGAGCCCTTATGAGTGGAATTGGTGCCTGATAAAAGAGAGCCCAGAAAGCTTCTACACCTCTTCTGCCATATGAGGACACATGGAGAGGGCGGTTGTTCATGAACAAAGAAGCAGGCTCTCACCAGATACTGACTCTGCCAGCACCTTGATGTAGGAATTCCCAAACTCCAGACCTGTGAGAAAAAAATGGAGATACCCAAGAGCATGGGGGATTCAAAGGAGGGGTCTCAAGCATAACAGTATACCATGGGGTAGAAAAAGATGTTCATGAGCTATCCATTTAAAGTTTCCATGTTCAGGGTGTTTTTTCAGGGTTGTGGTTCTGAGGTAAGTATGTGATGGC
Organism: Tonatia bakeri; assembly: GCA_004024845.1. NCBI lineage: Eukaryota > Metazoa > Chordata > Mammalia > Chiroptera > Phyllostomidae > Tonatia > Tonatia bakeri. The sequence goes on along the minus strand of PVIA01015958.1, from coordinate 16,749 downwards.
TAACATTGCTCAGTCTCAGTTTCCTCATCTGCAAATTGATAATAGTAATAAATATAAGACAGTTAAAAGTTATGGGAGATAACGTCATTTAAAACAGGCTTTAGGGGAGTAGTAAGTGTTAGTAGTATGTAGTGTTAATAATGGGTTGGCCAAAAAGTTCGTTAGGTTTTTTCTATAAAATGGCTCTAGTAGCACTTATTTGTCTTTAACTTCATTTAAAACAATTTTGTTACATTGTATTGTGATAGCTGCAATATCAGTGTACATTTAAAAAATTTATCAAAATTGGTGAATTTTTGTGTAGCCATTTTAATATTGAAAATGGAAGAAAATATGCAACATTTTGAGCATATTATCCTTTATTATCTCAAGAAAGGTAAAAACACAACTGAAACACACAAAAGATTTGTGCTGTGCATGGAGAAGGTGCTATAACTGATCAAACATGTCAGTTGTGGTTTGTGAAGTTTCTTGCTGGAGATTTCTCACTGGATGATGCTCCATGGTTAGGTAGACAATTTGAAGTTGATAGCTAACAAACAGAGACATTAACTGAGAACAGTCAATGTTATACCACACAGGAGATAGCTGACATACTCAAAATACCCAATTCAATAAGATTACTGGTGAAAACAAAAAATGTGTGTTTTATTTTACAGAAAAAAACATATGGACTTTTTGGCCAACCTAATAATACAACTTACTGAAAATCATTTGTGTAAATCCACAAAAATGAGGAGATTGACACACATTTCAATAAAGCATACCATTAAAGACACAATAAAAACACTCCTTAATACTTTTTGTATAATACAATAGTCTTTGCCAAGCAAATTTGATTTCATTTTCTTCCTGGTTAAATGTTTTCAAAGAATCCCCCAAACCTTCTTGTTAAATGTCAAACTCCTCGCATTAGCAGATGGAAGTTCCCTGGCCATGCCTGTTTCGTTCTCTGGTCCACATCTTCTGGGCGCTCATATAATCTTCTCCAGCCACAAAGTCCCATAGCTTCCCACATGCATTGAATCTTTTCTCACATGTCATTTTTCTACCTCAAATGCCTACTGTACACCTACTTACCTGCTACCTCTTCATCCTTGACACTGCTGAAGCATCTGTCTTTCCACATCTCCTTGACCTTTGCTCAACTGAAATGGTGGTCCTCAAGCTTGCTCTGGGAATATCACCATTATAGCACACTCTACAGTTTTGCCATTTTCGTTTCTGTATCTGTACTATGAAACTGATCTCCGTAATAGCAGGAGGTGTATGATGGCAGGAGTCTGATTGGCTTCTGCCCACAGAGGATTCAGCATGTTCTCAGAAAGTGTGTGTATATTGAGGGAAGCTAGTGCAAGCCACGTCTCAATATAGTTTGTAGACATCCAATGCTATTAGTAGCATAGAATAATGAAATCATATGGCCTGAGTTTGATCCTGGCTTTATAACTTTCAAGTTATATGACCTTTGGCAAACAATTTACTTTTTTGTAAGTTTGAGGCTAACTAAGAAAAATCATGAAAGACATCCGAGAGTGCCAGCCACAAACACTCAAAAAATTTTGTCATGCTGATTATGAAGATGATGAGCGGAGGAAGAAATCCCATGGATAAGTATCAAATCCCACATATCCTCTGCTATATATGGGATGCCAAATAATATCATTTTGAATTGTTCTTTGACTATTCTTTGACTCCAAGAATATATACAGTATTACTTATGTTAGACATGTAGTAGAACAATAGTTACTAATAATAAATGGCTAATATATGTAGGATTTGCCATGTGCCAAACAGTGCTTTAAAAGTGTTCATATACATTAAGTGATTAATTCTCATCAATCCTTTGAGGAAGCTAACATTACCATTCTCATTTCTGAAGACAAGGAAACTGAGGCACATAGAGGTTAACTGACTTAATCCGCTGGTGAGTGGCCTAGGAGGGATTCAAATCTAAGCAAACTCCAGAATCTCTTATCATTATTGTACTTAAACTATCTTGAATAAGTAAATGAATAAACCTCATTAGTTAAACATAGAAAAGAGATCTATATGTCTGGTTCTTGAATTCAGTATAATTTAAATTTATCAGTCTATCTCCCTTTTTTTGAGCAACATTTTGTGTTGATTCTACTTTTAATTTCCTCATAGATATACCAGGAAATAGAAATAAATCACATAGAATACGATGTTAGAACCACAAAGGTTCTGCATCTCTGTTTAATAATTAAGCATATACAGATTGGCATACTAGATCAGATGGTTTTAGTCAAACAAATCAGAGGCCAGGAGAGACAGCTGGAAACCATCTCTAGCACTGGGACCTACAAAACTCCAGGTTAAAAGAGTTGGATAAATGCAAATTATTGACAAGAAAAGAAATTCTGAGGTGTCCTAAATTACAGTAAGATGGAGGATGGGCGGAAGAGACAAGGGTAATCAGTCAGTTAGCTGACAGAGGTTGAAGCCAACAGAAGATTACCTACATTTCTGAAAGTATGTAAGAATTTTGAATACACTTCCAGGCAGCTGTTGCAGCAATTATCTACAAAGAACAGCTGGCCACCCGACACCAACATATCCTGCTATGCACAAACTTTGCAGCAAGTAAACAAGTATTTCTTTGTAGGACTCTTAATTCTCCCACAGCGTTCCATGTCACCTTGCTGCGCCCCCCATAAAGTTAATGTTCAGAACAACTAACATCTTTCTTCCCCAAACTCATTGTGTAAAAGAGCCACCATCAACTCCAGGAAGGCACGTGCTTGTTTTCTCCATCTAGCCCTGTGGCTGGTGGGTTACCCTGTGCCCAGGACCTGGTCCTTTTCTTGCTACCATTTGGCCCAAGAAGCCCTTTCTTTCAGGACAAACTGAAAGGTTTTTAACATCATTGACAGGCTATGTTTATGAATTTTAATGAATGTCTGAGGTTAACAAGGCATAATCATTGTATATTCTGGTTATTCTATAATATGGCTTGTGTTCTGGTATAATTACAATGAAAAATTAGTGGTTAAAGTTTTCTGAAATTAATAGCAGGATAACGGAAATAACCTTGGGAAATTAACCAACACGGAAAAGAGCGGATGAAAATTGAGCAAGTAAATTAACATTGTATTGAACTCCTATTTTTTTGAAACCCGTCCCTTTTAAATGATAATCTTTTAAATTCTCATTACAACCTGGATAGGATTTTCTACTTTACAGTCATGAAACCTGACACTGAGCCCGGTTTATTCACAGGAACGGTTGGAGAGGAAGCACTAGAACCCAGCCCCCCTCAAGACAGGTCTCGCTTCAGCACTTGAAGAGGAGATGTATCTTATCTAACAGTGCGTTAAAGGAAATCAGTAAATTATTAAAATCAGGTTTTTTTTCTAATTGTTAAATCTTATTTATTCAAAATTCAAGATTTAAGAGAAGTCCTTCCAAAACAGTATGGATTATTTTGCACCATTCTGTAGAAATGCGTTTGATGCAAGTTAATTCGTGTCCTGAAAAATAAATTACTTGTAACCTCTGTTTAAGCTGAGGCAGTGATTCAATGGCTAGCCATTGCGCTTCCAAGATGAAGGTGGACTTTTATCCTCCCTTCTAGCTGCTCTGCCTTCTTCAGTACTTCGAACTCTCCAAACTCTGTGCGCCTCGGGACTTGAAAAGACAGGTTTTGCTACTTGGCACCAACTTGTCAGAATCCCTTGCAATCGATGACAGCGGAGAGCAGCTAAGGAACGCCGAGACAGTGATGGTCTTTGAGAGCTTTGCGTGCGCGTGCCCGAGAGGGTGACGTACGTGCGCGCCAGCGGCGGTGGCGCGGAGGTAGCGCTCCGTCGCCGTAGCGACTGTCCTTGGCAACCGCGAAGCTCCGCAGGCCCTGTGGCGGGCTCTGGATTTGAGTGGAGCTCTGCTCCTCACTTCCCTCGCAAGTTTTCTTCTTCTTTCTTCTCTTTCCTGGTTTCCCCCACTTCCAAAGTCATGGAGGACGGAACTGGGGATGTTCGGAAGCTTTTCATCTTCGCTACTACGCAGAATTACTTCGGACTGCTGTCGGAACCCTGCGACCCGCCGCCGCTGTACTGTAGTCCCGAAGTCAACAACTTCTTGGACGACGGGAACCAGATGCTCCTTAGGGTGCAGCGATCCGACGCCGGAATGTCGTTTTCGAACACGGTATGGTTCTCTGCACCCCTGACCTGAGCTCCCTCTCTGCTTGTGGTCTCACCCAGAGGGATGCCGGGTCCCTCTTCAGCCTTCCCTGTCTGATTCTCACCTGGCCGAAGGAGATTGCCTGTCCTCACACTTGAACAGAACAATTATATTCTTTTCTAGTCCCCCGCCCCTCCCCAGGAGTGCAGATTGGTTATAACCGAAAGAAACAAGCAAAAAAAAAAAAAAAACCCATAAAAATTTACATTATTTAGTTACTAAAACATTTTTTTCTCTCTTAGGTTCTTTGAGGCCAATTCTTAGTGTATCTTTTTGGGGTTTAATTTACTCGTGGGCAAGATTAGTTAGGAATTCAGATCTTTTACGTAATGGTGATACAAGGTTTAAATTCTTTTTTGATGTACATATGTCATGCATTTTTTCCAATTAATTTGACTTTTATTGTGTCTAAGGAAAAAAGCGCCACAAATGAAACTGGCGGCTGGGAGTGTCCCATTTAGAGGCTACTCGGATGTGATTGCGGAGGGCTGCCCTGGCAGCCGCCCCCTTCCCTGAGCGCAATACGTCCAGTGCACTCTTTTACCCCCGCCCTGACCCCCGCCCTGCCTCGGATGCTGACGGTGGCTTGTGCTGCGCAGACCCGCCAGACTCGGGCTGGAAACCAAAGCCAAGCAAAGGGAATTTACGAATTTGTAAATTTCGGTTTCCTTTTCTTGTCTTTCCGACAGCCTTTTTGTGATGATTGGGTTTCTGGAAGAGTTGCAGCCCCGACCTCTGCAGCCGTTATCATTGGGCCTCTCTGGTCAGCTTCCCGGGAGGCTGTTTAGGTGGCATTGTAAATGGTTGGCAGCCTGCGGGCCATAAGGATTTGCAGCTGCGGAAATGAACTCAAGAGATGCATTCTAGGATCAGGTGTAATCGGGGGATCGTTTAGGTACAGAAAAACCTTGGAGTTTTGTGGGTGTTTCAGGATGGAACAATTGACCCCGCTCTCTCCCCAGCCCCAATCTGGAACATCCTGCGAAGTCAGTAGTCAATAGGCTAGCCATATCCAAGAAATTATCTAATAAAAATGAAAGTTAATGTGTATCTCGCTGCCCCTAAGGAAGCTTACCGATTTGGGGGTTGCTTAGGCCAAGGAAAGGGAGGGGGTCATAGGTGAGACAAACTGAGGGATTCGAAATACCACTGTCCACAAGGAATTAAATCAGTTTTCAAGTGTCCTCCAAATATTTCGGTAATTACTTCCTCTCAGGCCTCCACCCCTTTTGGTTTTTTTCTCTGATGAGTCGGGCATTCCCCTCCCAGTTTTCAGCGGACAGAGTGGGTTGGTTTTCCGGAGCCCACCACGGCTGGCTGGAGGTTGCGATTCACTAGGAGGCGGCCTAAATATGCTAGAGGGAAGAGGTGGTGCATCCCAGCTGGGGTGCAAGGTCCTTGGGTCCCAAGTAGTGCCACGCACTGGGGGTCGATTTGCGGTACCGCCCCCTCAGTCCCCACCCAGTCTTTCCTACCTTCTCGCCAAGGAAACTTGGGTACTGGCCGCATCCTAGCGTCCTCCACCCATTCTGCTGCTGATTTCCCAGGAAGTTAAATCTTGGAAGGTTTATCTAAGTCCAGGCCGCTGCCAGTCCTGGCTCCTTCCCCAGTACTTTATTTCAGATCTTTTCACATCCTATTATTTAACAACTTGTCCCAGCCAGTTAGGGCTTTTTAATTTATCAGTATGTGATGAATTGATTTATTTATTGCACTGCTACCTTCCCTGGCAGGATTGCTCAAGAAATACTTGCATTTGTGATCAGGTTATATATATGTTGATAAGCTAGCAAGTACTTATGTATTTACACACCTAAGAGTAATACACAGAAAAAATTGCCTCAAGTTAAAGGGGCTCATAGATGAATGAAAGATAGCAAATCACTGACATATTTTTAAACCTCTGCCTCTGGTGTTCACCCATATCTCTGAGTCTGACAGTAGTTGATACACAGCAAGCACTGAGTACATCTTTGTAGGATGAGTGGATCATTCACCCCATACACTATGAATCTTTAGTGTTGTATTTAATTCAGTTCTAGTCGGTACATTTTTATTTTGATCTCAATATTTGAAAGCAATTTGTTAGGCCTGGTGGGTTTGTGAAAATATGCAAAGGATGTATAGTCATAGCTAACATTTATTGTCAGCCATGGTTCTTAAGCATTTTATACGTATTGACACATTTAGTATTCACAACACTGAAATAGAAACCATTTTTATTTTCATTTGATGGCTGAAGAAAGTAAGGTGCAAAGGTTACATCCTGTGTGTTAACTATTTCACTTCTCTGATAGGTAATATTTAAGTCAGAATAGGATCCCCTGCTTCTTCCAGAACATCACTCCAGTGGCCTGCAATGACATACTTAACAAAGGACAAAATTGGGGCATACTGTTGGAAACACCACTGAAAGTTTAAAGTGTAATAGGAAAACAAGAAAAAGATGTTTGAATTCGTCCACGTGTGTCTTGGGTTGGATATTGAAAATTGAAGCTATAACTTGGAAAAGTTAATGCCATTACTAATAGAGCCCAACAATGCAGTTTATTTTATTCTTTAGTTCTATACCACAGTGTAGATTTTCATATTTGAAATGTTTTATTATGTCTTGTACTTTAGATGTCTGAGAGTCAGCATGATTTAATAATTTATAGTAAGTTAACAAATACTTACTGAGTACCTTCTGTAGGTCTGACACTGTTCTAGGTGCTGGTGACAAAGCCATGAGCACGTCAGAGTTTGTCTTCATGGAGTAACATTTGAGTGGACAAAGGCTAAACACATACACACAGATACATAATGCAGCGTAATTTTGAGTATTGAAAAGTGCTCTTAAATAAAGTAGTGATAGGGGTGGCATAGAGAACTGTCTTAAAATGGAGTAGGAAGGAATACCTGCTTGGATTAGTGACCTTTGAAGTGCAATTTGAATGGTAAATATGTAGTTCTACTTAAGATTTAAGGGAAGAGTGTTCTAAGCAAAAGAGATTGTAAGTACCAAGGAGGCCCTGAGCTTGGTCTCACCTTGGTTTCAAGGGGCAGGAAAAAAAATTACAGAGTGATTGCTGAAGTTGAATGGTTAACTGGAGAGTATGGAAGATTGCCACAGGCTGATCATTGAGGACCTTGTATACCTTTTGGATGAATGGGAAGTCACTGGTAATTTTAAGTGGGTCACTGGTAATATTGAACAAGAGAAAGATCTGATCTGGTATATGTTTCAGGATAGAGCTGACAAACCTTTCCATAGTAGGCCAGGCAATAGTATTTTAGGCTTTGCAGACCATAAGGTCTCTGTGACAAATTCAGCTCTGCCACTGTAGTGTGAAAGCTGCCATAGAAACTGTGTAAATGAATGAGTATGGCTGCATTCTAATAAAGCTTTATTTTTGGACACTGATATTTGAATTTCATATGATGATCATGTGCCATGAAATATTATTTTTTTGATTTTTTTAAAAATGTAAAAAACATTTTTCGCTTGTGGGTGGTACACAAACAGGCAGCCAGTTACAGTGTGTTGATCTGTGATCTGTCCCAGTAGGGAACTGGTATTTTGCATCCTCAAACAGAACAACTTTGCACCTTGAATGAATAGTTACCAAACAATGTACTATAAAATAAGAGGAAGTAGTAGTTGCCAATGATAGGGAAACTGGGAGGAGAGGCAGCTGGGAGTGCTGACTCAGTTTTCCTTTTCTCGGGGAGTGAGGAGCAGCTGCAGCCAACTGAACCTTCGCTTTAACTCTGGCTTTGGCCAGGACGAAACTTACTGAGCTGACTGGCACCCCAGGGACACTTGTCCAGTGACTATAGTTACTCTTTTCAAAGTATGATCATGAGATGCGAATTTTTTTCGTATAGGAGAAAAGAGAAAGTTCAAGGATATGTACTACATTACTAAAGAGTGAATTTTTCAAATCTACAGATCTGCATTTTGTTATACCATCTGTTTATGATTAGAAGAGATCATACTAGCAACAGAACTCTAATGTGTGAAAATGAGAGTTGGAGTCATACGGCCACCCCAGTCAATACATGCCAGTCCTTCCGAGCAGCTAAAGAAAAATAGGATGATTGGGATAAAAGAAAAGTAGCATGAAAACTCACTCATCTGTAAGATGTTTTTCATAGAGAAGTGAACTTGTTTGAGGGCTTTTTAATGCATGGGCTTCTCTTTCTGGGAAAAGAAATAACAGCTGGGGATGTGTATGCAGTGCGAAAATTTCTTTCGGGCAGCGCACTTTTCAGCTAATGGATTTATTACTATTAACTGACCGATTTTAAACATGTTTGCTGTAGTAAACTCCAATTTAGTTCATTCAGTTCCAATTTTAAATAATCTAGTCATATGGTAACTTAATAAAAAGTTTGATGATCAACTACATGTAAGAACAAATTTTTGGATCAATTAAAGATTATTTTAAGAGACAACTAAGTTCTTTTTGGTAGTTTTGAGTTTATGTACAAATTAAAAAGAACCTATTAAAATGCTAGTTTCAGGTAAGAGGGTAATCATTACCCTTGTTACAGACTTTCTGAACAAGTGGAGAAGTGTGCTGCTCACTAGTGTGTGCCTGGGATGCACAGCTTTGATCCAGATCTGGCTGGAATGGTTAGCAGTGTATGTCGTCTGTATTTATGCAGTGATTTCTGTTTATAGATCACTTATCAGAATAGTTTTATGATACAGTCACCTGTAAGTGAAAAAATCTTTTAAAAACCCAGATATTCTTTTCCTTTTTAAAGATTTTATTTATTTATTTTTAGAAGAGAAAGGAGGGAGAAAGAGAGGGAGAGAAACATCAATGCGTGGTTTCCTCTCATGTGGCCCCCACTGGGGACCTGGCCTGCAACCCAGCCATGTGCCCTGACTGGGAATTGAACCCACAACCCTTTGGTTTGCAGGGGGGGCACTCAGTCCATTGAGCCACATCAGCCAGGGCTTAAAACCTAGATATCCTTAAGGAGCAGATATTTTTAAAATAACTGTTATTGCAAGGGATAACATTACTGTGATACATTTTAGGGAACATTTCTCTCAAATAACTAACTTTTCTGAAGATAACACTAAAAGTCATTTATTTATCATTTTAGATTGATTTTGCTGACACAAAGGATAAAGTGCTGGTGTTTTTCAAGCTGCGACCTGAAGTAATTACCGATCAGAATCTACATAATAACATTCTTGTTTCATCTATGTTAGAATCACCTATAAATTCCCTTTATCAAGCAGTACGGCAAGTATTTGCACCCATGTTATTAAAGGTGAGTAGAGTAACTACATAGTCACTAAAAATTAGGTTATTGGATAAATACTTTCAAACACAAATGTAAGTATTACTTTATATGCTGTTAATAGCAGTATTTTAGTTTTTCATTTAAAACACATATTAAAAAATGAAGTTCTGATGACAAATAGAGAAATTGGAGAACGACATATAATAGAGTCCATGTAATCTCTTACGTTGCCCTACGGGCTCTTTTTCTCCCTTACGAGATGAAGTAGTGTCAGGCTTTGAGTGAAGTAGGCATATTAGGGCTTAGTGCTTCAGTAGTGTTATAGGAGGTCAATTTGATTGGCAAGCTTCTGATAATTATTTGCTTTTTTTTTTAGGATCAAGAATGGAGCAGAAACTTGGATCCCAAACTTCAGAATCTTTTGAGTGAACTAGAAGCTGGATTGGGTGTAGTGCTACGCAGATCAGATACTAATTTATCAAAATTAAAATTTAAGGAAGATGATATGCGAGGTATATAACCATAGGTTAATCAAAGGGAATTAAAATGATTGTTTTATGAGCATATTAGTAAATTACTACATTTCTTCACAGATTTATTTTCACATTTTTAGATCTACTCTAAGCTTGAGCTGCTCTTATATTAACAGATCTGTATAAATTTGGAAAACATGAAAATGTAATCTTCAACAGTGTACAATTCATGGAAACAGAAAATGTAGTTGGTTCTTGTTTTTTGTATTTAGTTTTTCATTTAAAACACATATTAAAAAATTAAGCTCTGATGACAAATAGAGAAATTGGAGAAAGACATAAAATAGAGTCCATGTAATCTCTTACATTGCCATACGGACTCTTTTTCTCCCTTACCAGATGAAGTAGTGTCAGGCTTATGTTATGTCCTGGAAAGTCACTGTGAACACTGAATTAGTGAATACCGAACCATGGCTCCTAGGCGGAAGTACAGGGTTAGTTTCCTGTGAGCCTGTCGTCATAACATTTTTGTCAACTGCTAAACACATAACTTTGTTATATTGTGTTTCTGTTTAAAACCGTTTTATTTAATATGTATTGTTGATTCATTAACACTGATCCAATTGCCAACAGCATAACTCATGCCCAAATCAGGCTTACCAAACACAAGTGTTTTCTCTGTAAGGCACTGGGCAGTGTGCTTCTGCTGAGGAACACCAGAGAGCACTTCAGCTCTGTGTTTGGGGACCATATTAACCAGGGAAATCACCAACAAAGAGCGCAAAAATGTGGAAATGTGGCACTAGGTAGGTTATAAAAGCCTGCATAAAGGATTTTGTGTACTAGGAGATAGGAAATGAGAAGGCAGTGCGTCTTCATGCATCCTCAGCTGGGAAACTGTCGGGGCCACTCAGATTTTTCGCTGCTCTGCACATGGCTGCAAGTGGCCAGTACAGCACTGTGAGCATTGATTTTAAGTTACAAGTAAATAGGAGCAAGCAGGTAAATTAAATGTTAGCAAGTAGGTGAATTTCTCAATCCAGAATCCTGGAATAATGAGGATTGACCTTAATTATAAACCTTATAAAGATAATGGGCCACTGACTTTCATTTTAAAACCTATTTTATCGGAAGCTTAAAATTTTACTACAGCTATAGAAAAATTACTACTTATATGAATCATTAATTGAAATGTAAGATATATATAAATAATTATTAAAAATATTGGCTATACTGTTATTCATTGCTTTATTAGTTAATTAAATACTTTTTGAATTCCACAGACTCAGAAAGAATAGTGCATTTGTTTCTAGCATGAGATTAGGAAAGTAGAGATAGAAAGGAGTAGTCTAGTTCATTGGAAAATTTAAAGCAAATTTAAAAGCAAATCTACTTTAATTTGCTTATATTTTGAAATTAAATTGCAAACATTTTTGATTAAGTCACAAGCACTTCAGGTTTGGGTAATGTTCCATGCATGAGTGGTTTGGGAATCAGATTTAGGAAAGCCTTGTGTCGGAGAAGCGGATCCAGAGACGAGAGGAGCGGGGTGACAGTGTAGGCACGACGGACTCACGGAAGCATGTGGGAGTCACACTGAGCGAGAACCCTGATGTGAAGTAACACCTGGTGGTGTTGCTGTTTCCGGTGACTTCAAGTAAGAACTTTCTGTTGATAGAAATTATAAAACATTTTTTATCCGCATCCTTAAGAATACAGGAAATATGTGGAATCAGCAAATAAATCTGGTTACTTTCCGGCTTTTCATTTTAACTGACTTTTTTTTCCTTTCTCACTTTCCAGGTATTCTTACACCAAATGATGAGTTCCAGTTTTGGATAGACCAGGCTCATCGCGGAGGCAAACAGATCAGTAAAGAGCGAGCCGGTTATTTTAAAGAATTATTTGAAACAATTGCAAGAGTACGTGATTCATACATTTACATACTAGGCTTTTGATAAAAGTACTTTAGGATTCTATTTTAATAAATTTATCTCTTTTAAAATCATTACTTGATGGTTGTGAATAAAATATATCCTTCATATATAGCAAGGTTTATTTAAGGTGTGTGTTTAATATGTATAATGTAAAAATGTAAACTTTTAAAGAAGTTAAATTCTAATCTCCAGTAAATATTTTTCTCAAACATAATTTTCTTCACATTAGATAGGGAAAAACAAAAACTTAATATACTAACAGAGGCTTATCTATGTGCAGTTAATATATGTTCTTTTGAGAGAATGTTCACTTTATTCAAATTAGCACTTTGAAGTAGCCTGTAATTTAAAAAGTCTTAGTTTTATACTTATTTGGTAATTATTCCTTGATGTATCTACAGAGAGGTTAAATAAGTGACCATTTTAATTATGGTTATTAAAAATCTGTTCTTTTCAAAATAAATATAGTTATTTTCTACTTGTTTCCAGTATTATTTCAGTAATGTTTTAATTACGTGTTTGAAATGGTTTTAAACTTTTTTTGTAGCATTGATAAATGGAGAATGATAAATCTTGTACTATGATTGTATTATTGGTGATATTATACAATACAGCAAATGAATGAATGAAGATATACCAACTACAAAGGGTAGTATAAAAATGGACAACGGTAATTGAACAATAAAGTAATAAAAAAAGTGGTGTTAAGACTACCTCCACTTGGGTAAATTAAAGAAATGAATGCAGATTTAAAGAAAATTAGGCCAAGTATAAAAATAAATGAATAGATTTTTTTGCAATTCTTACTGATTTTTCTGGCTTTCACAAAATAAACATTTGTGAAAAAACATATAGGGTGTTTATGTAAGGAAGTAATATATCATCCGGTTAAAAAAGGAAAAAATAACAGGGCAAATACTAGAGTTGTAGGGGTTGAAAAAGTCTGAGAACATCTTGATTATGTTGCCCAAGGTAAATGTATGATTATCTTAAAAAGCAATGCATTTTGGTTCTAGGAGTTTTACAGCTTGGACAGTCTGTCTTTACTGGAAGTCGTCGACCTGGTGGGGATGACCCGAGACGTTGTCGATGACGTGTGGAGACAGACGGAGCATGAGCCTTATCCTGAGCCACGCATGTTACATCTCTTAGATATCATAGGTACCAGTGAAGAAAAAGTTCTGGAATCCTGTTTTATTTCATTTTTTTTCTTTAAATGATCCTTATGTAATAATTATTGCTTTCAGTAACTCTTAAAGCAGATGTTATAGAATTATTTAAATAGATGTGTATATAGTTGGTTACTTTAAATCATGTATCAAATTCTTGGACCATTAATACAGATAAATTTACATAGATTTTTAATCCCTGTGCATGTATTAATTTTGAATTTATTTTGTAATGAACTGGAAAGTTCTTTAATATATTGGCTTATAAGTCAATATTGAAAGTGCAAATACTTTTGACTCAGAAAATGCCCTTCTCGTTATTATCCTAAGGAAATATTAGACAAGTACATAAGGTGTATGAAAAAGGATATTGATTGCAGCATTATTTGTAACAAATAGCAGTTGAAAATTGGTTATATAATGCTACATCCATACAGTAGGCTCCTAGCCTTTAAAAAATGTATATATATTTCTGCACTTTAAAGATGTATGTGATCTATTATAACATGCAAAAATACTTCCGTTTTTTTGAAAAATATTTGTTATTAACAATGCTAGTCTAGGAGTGTGCATGTGGTACTTCACAGAACTTTAGTTTGATAATTTGTACATTAATTTTATCATAAGCGTGTATTCTGTAGTTTTTGTAAAAAGACATTTCCATTAAAAGGTTTGCTTTATGTTTTATTAGGTGGTTCATTTGGAAGATTTGTTCAGAAAAAGTTGGGAACTTTGAACCTTTGGGAAGATCCTTATCATGTTGTGAAAGAAAATCTGAAAGCTGGTATTTCGATTTGTGAACAGTGGGTGATTGCCTGCAATCACCTCACAGGCCAGGTGTGGCAGCGCTATGTTCCTCATCCATGGAAAAATGAAAAGTATATCCCTGACACAATTGAAAAATTCGGCAAACGCCTTGAAGAGGTATTATTTTATTATTTGGCTCTTTGTCTTCAAGTGTGAAGTACATCCTCATTTGTTAATGAATGCATTTTTTGATTAAACAGCACTGCACATCTGACAGGAACTATTCATATTTTTGGGAGAGAATAACAGTGGAAGTTTATGTGAAGTAGTGTGTGACAGCCACCTGGTGCAGCCAGGTGCAGAATGGTGCTCACTGAGTGCTGGCTGCCACCCCCTTTCTTTGTCTTGGATGTGTGACTGGTCAGCTTGTTAGTTGTCAACTTCCGTTGTGTTCTGTGTTCTAGAAAGGACAATCCACTTGTCCATATATCGAAGTTACCGAACATTCTCTTGGTGACCAAACTTGTTTTTAAGCAGGACAGCTTTTTAGGGGGTATTAATGGAAATATTTGAAACAGCTGCTTAATTTTCATAAGTTACGAGTTTCCATATAGGACTTACATATTTAACCTGAAGGGACAGGGAAAATAAGAACATGCAAAGATTGCAAAGCTGACTTTTTCCTTTTCTGCTTATGGGAACCAGTAATTCGGGAATTTTTTAAACCTTTTTGTCATGAAAAATTTTAAACATACTTAAAAGTAAAGTAGTGTAATGAATGCCAATGTATCTACTACTTATTTTCAACAGTTTTTGACATTATTCAGTTCTTATTCTATCTCTTACCTTTCCTTCCTGTTTTCTTTCTTTTGCTAGAGTGTTTTCAGAGCCAATTCAAGAAATCATATGCTTTCACCCTTAAAACATAACCATAATATCACCATAGCATCCAACAAAATTATAATAATTTCTTAATATTATTTTATTTCTAACCAATGTTCATTTTTTTCTTATTGTCTCAGCTGCTTCATAGGTTCTTTTCCAATTTTAGTTTTGATATGTAGGTTTAGGTATGTTTAGCCTGATCCAGCTGTTACTATGCTGTCCATCAGTTTTTTCTTAATGATTTTAGCAGCCATTAATGACCATGAGGAGATATAAAATGGGGATTTTCTAGTTCTTTTCTTTCTACATTTGTTACCAATGATGGAAGAACTTTTCCTCATCAATTTATTATTTATCTTGAAATAAAGACTGTATAGAATTAACAGTGTAGATAATTACTTCTTTCCTTTTATTTATCACTTTTTTAGAACAATGAATTAATAAGTTAGTATCATAGTAAGTTCCATAGGCAATTGATGAAATGTTTTTTAGTGATATTATTATGAACCCATGAGTTGTTGTATTTTATGTATTTCCATACATTATAGTTATTATTATTTTATTTAAATTGTTTCAAGTTTGGGCAGAGAGTGCCTCCTGTAAGTTGGCTCTTATATCATTTTGAAGTAAATCCAGTATTTCTTTGATAGTTTCCTTACTTTCAAGCCCCAAGAATGTACCAGCCCATCTTTTGCATTTTCTGTCTCATACCTGGAATTAGTCATTTTTCCAAAGAACCTGCTTCTTCTTAGTGAAAAATGGTATTTAGCAACAAAAATTTGGTTGGGGAAGTGTTAAATTTTGCTTAGTTATCAGTGCTTTTAGGCCTCTTTAGTAGTTAGGATTTATGGACTGGTGTTTTGTTTTTAGCAAGAAAAAGAATAAATCGCCCTGGCTGGCGTAGCTCAGTGGATTGAGTGTGGACTGCGAGCTAAAGCATCGCAGGTTCGATTCCCAGTCAGGGCACATGCCTGGGTTGCAGGCCAGGTCCCCAGTGGGGGCCACATAAGAGGCAACCACACATTGATGTCTGTCTCTCTCTCTCTTTCTCCCTCCTTTACTGTCTCTAAAAATAAATAAATAAAATATTTAAAAAAACTCTTACGTTTAAAAATAAAGAAAAAGAATAAATCATGAGTTTGTACTGATATTTTTTACTCAAATGGAAGATTATAGTGTTTCTACTTAACCTTTTGATCACCTTTTGATTGTTGGTGGAAATTTTAAACAGAAAATACAATAATTTGTTTTCTTGCTATTTGTAAATTGTACATAATAGAGTTGTTAATGTTTCATTATCAGAATTGCAATTTAATGCATAATAGTGAATGTCAGAGACTCTGTGCTGAGGAGGAGAGAAGCTGAAACTCAAATGAACTTTAGGTGTAGTTTGGAAGCATTTAGATTCTAGCCCTGGCAGGGTTGCTCAGTTGGTTGTAGTGTTGCCCTGTGCACCAAAAGGTTGCAGGTTCAATTCCTGGTCAGGGCATATACCTGAGTTATGGGTTTGATCTCTGGTCAGGGTGTATACGGGAGGCAACCAGTTGACGTTTCTCTCTATCTCACTTCTTCTCTAAATTCAGTATAAACATATCCTTAGGTGAGGATTAAAAATAAAAAATAACCAGTAAACATACCCTTGGGTGAGGATTAAAAATATTTAGGTTTTATATATTTTCACTAGATTTGAGCACACTGATTGATGTGTTGATGTAGTATGTATAACTTTGAATATTGATGAGTAGTAATTCTCAAAATTACAGTTTCAGTTTCATTGTTCATCAGAGAACCTAGGTAAAGAAATTCTTGCCCATTGTATTTAGGTTTTAGACTTATTTGTGTAGATTTATTAATGTAAATGAATTTGTTGTTTTAATATTTTATGTTTTAGGTCTTGGCTGTTAGAACAATTCATGAGAAGATTCTCTATTTTTTACCTGCTAGTGAAGAGAAAATCCTGGCTCGAGTATTTGAACCTTTCACTGGCCTGAATCCGGTGCAATATAATCCATATACTGAGGTTGAATATATATGTTTCTAAATATAATTTTCTGTTTGTGTTGTTATATCTAAAGGAAGATTTAAAAA
>PVIA01015957.1:0-20758 GCA_004024845.1 Tonatia bakeri | reverse complement strand
TCTTGATCAATTCGAGTAAGCATTTTAATGAGATTAATTTTCATTTTGTCTCTTCTCTCAGGTCACTGCTGGTGTTCCTCTTAAGAGAGAATACACAGAGGAGGTAAGGGTGGCTGGCTGCTTTATTCAAAGGGCTGAAGTGGAGAGAAGTGCTTTTCTCATAATCCGAGAGGAAGTGGTCAGGGGCAGGGGTACAGTGTATGCCGTGAACTCTTCAATCTTAAGAAATGATAGACGTGGCCTTTATCTACTCCTCCCTACCTCCAGCTCTCAGTCTCCAGCACAGAAAGAAATATAAAGCTTATCCCCATGTATTCTTCACGTGTGGAAGAAACTGACTCTTGGAGGACATACCATTGGCTTTTTGACTTGGCTTGAGTTACTTGACTCTGTTGTAAAGACTATGGTTTACTGGCAACAGTACCTCTCAGCTCCTACAGGTGGCGCCAGGGGTTTGAGCAGGGACTAGCTGGACAGCTCTTCTCACTGTCCCCGACCTCGTGCCTTCTGGTCCACCAGCCTGCAGGGCGTGGGCACATTGCTTATGTCCTAGCCACTGGTCAGCTGCAGAAATAGCTGCCTGGTTCTAGACCCAAATATGTCATTGGACTCAGAATAATTTTAGAAGTTATTTTGAAATGAGCTACTTCCTTCTTTAGCCATCTCTCTTAGAAGAAAAAGGGGATCTAGGGTCTTCTTGGATAGCTTCTAGGACCATAAGGTGAGCAGAGACAGAAGCCAAACCTGCCACGGTAGCCCTGCCAGTTTAGTCTGGCAGGTGTGGTGGGAGGGGATACACGGGGTTCTGGTTTTCTTACAGAACATCCAGCTGGTGGCAGACGGCTGCTGCAACCTCCAGAAGCAAATTCAGATCGCTCAGCTCTTCGGGGTTCCCGTTGTCGTGGCCCTAAATGTCTTCAAGTAAGTCAGGCCTATTCCTCCTTTAAATGTGGTCATTGCACTGGGCCACCCTGCAAACTAGATTTCCGTCTTAGGATGTTTGGTCTTTCTCTGCCTCATCTGAAAGTGTACAGAGATACTCTGCTCTTCTGTTTGTTTGGTTTGGTTTGATTGGTTTCATTTCAGAGAAATGTTCTCAGATGTCACTGGGGAAATGAGGGCTATATCGTGACTTACATTTCTTTGGCCCTTTTTTTTTCATTCCACCCAGCATTTCTGTCTGGAAGACAGTGGATGATCAAAGGGATGTGTTATGGAATTTTCTCAATAAAACCCTTAACAACTTGAAATATTTGAGTCATGTTGCAGGGGATTTATTTTCCCCATGCTATTCTTTAAATCTGATTTATTTAAACACGATGTAACCACTTTTGATGTTTAAAATATATTCAGTGTTAGGGAACAAAGTTCTGTAGAAATGGTTAGCCCCTCTTTTAAAAACATTGCTTAAATGAATACAGATGCAAAACCACAAACATTTTCATCACCAGGACTGACACCCGGGCTGAGATTGACTTAGTGTGTGAGCTCGCGAAGCGGGCTGGCGCCTTTGATGCGGTCCCCTGCTATCACTGGTCGGTTGGAGGAAAGGGGTCGGTGGACCTGGCATGGGCTGTGAGAGAAGCTGCAAGTAAAAGGAGTCGTTTCCGGTTCCTGTATGACGTCCAGGTAAGACCCCACAACAGTGCTAGCGGTGGCTAACGTTTCTTGCACTCTCACTGGTACCCGGCCATTGCTGAGAACGTGGCATGGCTCGTCCCAGTTGGTCCTCACAACAAGCCACAAGCAAAGAAGAAAGTGAAGGCGAAAGAGCTTCAGCCGTCTGACAAGGCCACATGGCCAAGGCCGACCCCAGTTCCTTGCCCCAGAGCCTGTGCTCTTGAAGGTACTTGGCTTCCAGATCGCAGGCAGCGTGGAGGATGGTCTGTAGAGAACAGGGTTCAGCAGCAGCGCTTCCAGCGTCTGCAGAGGAACAAGACTTTTGAGCAACTTCACAAGGCTTTTGAGGTCATGGGTCATATTTCCTTTGTCCTTTCTGCTGTAGCTCTTTTCCCTCGTTGTGGTTTTCTTGAGCTATGTCCAGTATATTTTTACATTTTGTTTAATTAATGATAAAGTACATGTAACATAAAATGTACCATCTTCACCATTTTTAGGTACACAGTTCGATGGCAATAATTTTTCCCATTGAATAGTAGCTCCCCACCCCTCTCCTCTGCTCTGCCCCTGGCAGCCACCATTTTACTTTCCGTCTCTGAGTGTGAGCACTCTGAGTCCCTCAGGTAAGGGAAGCCATGCAGTGTCTGTCTTTCCGTGACCGGCCTATTCAGCGTCTCCGTTCCTTTGTGCTGCTATAAAAGAATGCCGTAGGCTACAAGCAACAGGAATTGATCTCCCACAGTTTTGGAGGCTGGGAAGTCCAAGATCAAGGTGCCGGCAGATTCATTGTCTGGTGAGGGTCTTCTCACTGCATCCTCATACGGTAGAGCGGGTGAGGGAGCTCCGTAGGGTCTCTTTTTAGGGGCACTCATTCCCTTCCTGAGGACTCCATCCTTATGACCTTCTGGTCCTCAAAAGCCACCATCTTCTAATACCATCACCTTGGGGATTACACTTCAACACGTGAGTTTTGGGGGACGTAAATACTCAGTTTGTAGAAGTCACTTAACATAATGTCAAGATTCATCCATGTTACTGCATGTGTCAGAATTTCCTTCCTTTTGAAAACTGAATAGTAGTCCATTCTGTGCATAGACCCCGTTCTGTTTGGCCACTCCTCTGTGGCTGGGTACGTAGGTTCCTTCTACCCCTGGCTATTGTAAATTAGGCTGCTGTGAGCATGTGCATAAAAGTACTTCTTCAAGACTCTGCTTTCAATTCTTTCACTCTATACCCAGAAGTGGAGTTGCTGGAGCGTCTAGTATATTTTTAAACCTGTCTGGGTAATGAGCCTTCACTAATAACATCAGAACTTCCCAGGACCTCACTTTGTCCTCCGTTTATCCCAGGACCCACCCGAACATCTGTCCGGACTTTCGTGGCTCTAGCTCCAGATCTGTGCTCAGAGGCAGCCCATGATTGCCAGAGAGCTCAGCCTCAGGCCGCCTGCTGTTCCTCCGTCCTCCATCCCTCGCAGATTCTGTTGGTCTGTCTCTCAGATTCACAGACAGGAGCCTCACCCCTCTTTCCTGTTCAGAGGGCAGAGACCAGAAGCCCGAGTGAAGAGAGGGTGCAGCAGCAGCACCTGCAGGTCTAGCGTTGCCTCGGCACGAAGCGTGATGCTGACCTGAGAGTGAAGGCCCTGCTGAGGAAGGCTTTGTGAGTGCCAGGCACAACGGGCACTTTGTCCGTGAACTTGGCCGGTCCTAACGTTCCTGTTGGGTAGGAACTGCTGATGTCCCCCTCCGCCCCCAGTGTGTATTTTACAGATAAGGAAGCTACAGCACAAACGGAGGAGGTAACCTGCCCAGTGCCCCACGCCCAGAAAGAGGCGGAGCTGGAAGAATATTTGGAATGGTGGAGGCCATCGTCTGCTCTGTTCTTCAGAATTCAGTCCTGTGTTCAAAAGTGGGGCTGGGGTGGGGGAGCTGCCACCTACAGGGCCAGTAACTGAGTGACCCACTTGAAGGGGAAGCGTGGCAGAGATGGACATGGAGCCCACACAAATGAGAGAGATCATGCGTGCTCCATAAGTGTTTGTGAAAGGAAGGGCTCCAGGGAGGGGTTGGGGTGGTCCGCTGAAAGCAGGTTTGTCGTGTTGTAAAGCCATTTTACGAGTGAGAGACTGGGATGCTCTGGGTTACAGAGTGGGCAGAGGGCAAATGGGGAGGGGACCCGGGTTCAGCATGAAGAAGAGTGTTCGAATTAGAAGCTGTGGGCTGAGTTCTCTGACCCCGGAGAGGATGAGCAAAGGTAGAGGCAGCCCTGCAGTGGGCAGGGCGGGTGAGTGGTAGCTGATCCGATGACGGTGGTCCGGGAGATCTTGCATTCCTCCCGCACCCTGCTGCCTAGGCAGGCCTTGGGGGGTGTCTCAGTGCCTGGCACAGCCCGCAGCCCTCTCACACAAACCACGTCAGGAAGTCACTCTCAGGAGCACCCCACTGTGAAGGGCAAAGGCACTTTGTTAAATGAGTGATTTCGTAGTGCGCCTCTTTTCAGAGAAAGCGTCGCAGCTGGGAAGGCCCTGGAGCAGAAGAAATGCTTCTGAGTGGTGCCATCTCAGACATGCATGTTAACCCTAAGATGAACCCTTTCCCTTTCCAAGGATTTTTTTTTTCCTGAATTCCCCTTCTTTGTGGAGATAATGCTGTTCAAATGTCTGCTTTCCTGCGGGAAAGTGAAAATGTGTACTGCTGTGGTCTGAAGTCCTATACTTGACACGTGGCCCCAAGGCCAGGATTCTTACCTCCTGCTCTGTTTGCCTCTGACAGAAATTAGATTTGAGCCCATACTTGTGTCTTGGATAATCAGCCTCCCGGCCTCTCGCTCCGTGGCAGTCTGCGGAAAGAGTTGTCACCGCTCTGGCCCACGTTCCTCATGCTGGCAAGACAGTGAGGATAACAGAGCCCGTGGACGCTCTTGTCTGGTAGCCACGTACAAATCCGAATTTATTGGCGCAGTCGACAACGAAGCTCATACATTTCCCCCCCCCCCCCGATTTCTTGCATATTCAGTACTGGTGAACCTTTACAGGCTAAGTAATGGTTTTCCTGAAACCCTGTCGGTTCCCTTTCTGTTTCCCCCACGACTATCCCTTTGGTGCTCGGCAGCTCGATAGCTGTGGGATTGCTCCGCAGGAAGAGGTGATAAAATACTCCCAGATGAATCACCTGCTGCCTCCGCTCCTCGGTGCAGACTGGGCCTGTGTGTGTGCTTTGTGACCTCCCCCAACTCTGTTCCACTACCAATGTGCTCAAGGCAGGATCTCCGCATCTTGTTTCCTGGTCCACCCCCGCCCCAGGCTTGTGTTACAGAAGGAAGACACCTGCGATCTCCTGGAGGAGGTTGAAACAGCGTAAGAGCACAGGGCAGGACTGCTT
This sequence comes from Tonatia bakeri, assembly GCA_004024845.1. Classification (NCBI taxonomy): domain Eukaryota; kingdom Metazoa; phylum Chordata; class Mammalia; order Chiroptera; family Phyllostomidae; genus Tonatia; species Tonatia bakeri. Next base: position 15,758 of record PVIA01015957.1, on the reverse strand, counting down.
TTGCGTGGGGAATTGAAATCGGCTTAAAACGCCGTCAGAACGAGGCACGGTTAGAGAGTAGAGACACCTGACCCCAGAGACACCGTGGGGCAGACGACAGCAGGGGGCCCACAGTCAGAGCGAGAACAGGCTACACTGCTGACATGGGGGGCCTCTGCTAAACCTTACAGAAAATTGAGGTGAGCAGCCACTCCTCTAGAGAACAATTCTGTACATTTTCCCCCAGAGTATCTCCTCATTCAAGGGCAGGCAACTTTGGTTAGGGTACTAGAGACATCTGTTGGTTAATTCAGAATAACTCAGAAAATACGGACTAAGGTGCAATGGCCCGATTGCACTTTCATGGGAAACATATTGTGTGAGGATTCATATATTTCCATTTGAAATACAGTGCATCCTATTCTCTCAACCAGATTGTCACCAGAAAGGGTCCAGGGCCCAGAGCAGATCTGCCTCGGGCCGGCCTGTAGTGTGTGGGTTCTTGACTCTGTGCAGGAAAGATTTCACAAGACCAGGTGACTTTGAAAGTATGTTTATTAAGGCTGGGGATAGTGAAGCAAAGGAAGGGTTTAGGATGAAAGAAGCAACAGGAGAAAGCCTGGGCTGTGCTCTGCTTTGGCTCCCTGGATACGTTACAACAAAGAAGTGAGCCACGCTGGGCTGTGGGGACTCACTGAGAAGTGAAAGTCACAGCGACAGAAGGGAGCCAAGGCGGCGGCTGTTGTCAGCTCCCTGAAAAGTCAGAGGAAAGGGGCCTTGGGCACGGACTCGGGGGTTTAGCCTGGCACGAGCTGCCTCTGCCCACTGCTCCCTGATCGCAAGTCTTGGGGGACCCTTAGAGTTTAGGAGAAAGCAAAGGTACACACCCAAGGGAAGGAGGGGCACAGGTGTGCTCCAAGGAGAGTACACTGGCTTCCTTTAGCTTGAGAGGTTTTATCTGTTTTCTAAGGAGGGGATTTTAGGGGAGGTCTCAGGGGAGGATCTTAATGGGATATTTGTCAGCTTTCCAGGTGAGCCCTCTCAAGGGCATGGTCTCCACTGATGGGTCAGCACCAGGGCAGGGAGGTCATTAGTCATCACATCTGGTCCTGATGTCAGCCTCTTCTGTCCTCTCTAGTCTGTCCAGAACTTTGTCACTGTGGTCAGCAGACTCAAGGCTCTGTCCCTAAGGTTATTTGATGCAGGTCAGAACTTCACTGTCCTGGGGGTCCAGTGCTTAAGGGAGGGGTTGTGACAGGGCTTGTATGGCAGTCACATGAGGCTGGCCCCCTGTTCCTCCTTAGGGGTCTGAAACCACCTGCCTAGTGACATGCCAGGAGAGGGGAGAGGCCAGGGGAGGGTCCAAACCGCAGCGACAGGAAAGGTCTAAACCATATGACCAGCGATGTGCTAAGGTAGGCGAGGTCCTCGTTTTCCCAGTTTTGCCTATTGCTAGGCTTTCCATCCTGGTGGGCTTCTGCACCTGGCCCATCGCCCTGCTCTGCTCGCATCTGTCTCACTGCCGACCACAATATTGTAGCAACCTTATTGGGGCAACCACAGTCCCCTTTGAGAAGCTGCTATGGGTTTCCCCCAAAATCATCTTCTCTATGACTTTTTCTTTTGTATTATCAGTTTTCACAATTATATCTTTATAGTTGACTAACGAATTATCTTCTTATCTGCAAGCACACGGGAGAATAGGATAGCGGGCAGAAAAACTAACCCACGTTTGCGCTTGACCAGCTACCCTTCCTCTGTCATACCTCAAGTATCTCTCACCCAGTCCATGGGTGGTACAGCTTCGGAGTCACGCAGGAGTGAGTTCAAATCCTGCCGAGATTTGCTGTCCTGCTGCAGGTGTCAGTCCGGGCAAGTCGGCTCATCTCTTGGAGCCTCAGCTTCCTGAGCTGCAGTGTCTCACAGAAACACACACCCCACCTCGTTGCTGGGAAATGTCTCCCAGGAAAATGCCAGAGCACAGGAAGCTGGCAATCAGTGTGTAGTTCTTCCTCCTGTTGTGGACACTTCAGAGAGAGAGAGGGCTTCCTGAACTGAGCTACGAGAATTCTCCTGTAACTCAGCTGCCCTTGGCAGACTCTGGGACTGGTTTCTGTCCAAGTGGGTTAAACCCAGCCGTTAGAAGCCAAGGCTTCTAGTGCACCAGGAAGAAAGACACCACCGAATCAAAGCAGCAAAGTTTCACATTCTTTCTGTTACAATTGACAGCCACTAGTGATAGAATAAAAAGCCAGTTGCTCTTGCAAAGGATGTTGACACTGAAAATCGGCTTGCAAATGGGTCTGAATAGTGTTTGTTCAATTAGGAGTTAGGGTTGAAAATCGGCTCTGTATCCTTCCTCTAACCTTGCAAACATTTCGAGGTGTAACCTTGACAGCGAGAGAGGCTAGTGTTTGTTTTTATTAAAAGGTCTTTCCTGTTCTTTGTGTGAAGCCATTCTCTTGATCACAGCGGGGGCTGGATGGAGGGAGATCAAAACAGATCAGGCAGACCCAGCCCAGGGCCTAGCCAGCGTCCCGTCTCTGAACTCTGTGCATTCACTGCCTGGGTGTTTGGGGGCCTTCTCTGCACTGGTCTTTTTGAGGCAGGGTTTCTATGGCCTTCTTCTTCTTCCTCTTCTTCTTCTCCTTCTTCTTCCTTTTGGTTTGTTGGCTCTTGAGGAATTTTTTTATATTTCTTAACAATTCAAACTTGAACATATGCCAGTTGTTGGTCGGATTTTGAGAGTTATCCTTTAATGGGATTGCGAGCATTTGCAACCAGAGCCTCAAATTTTAAATAAATACATAAAAATGCATTCATGTGAGTATTTATATGTATATATACATGCAGTGTATATATAGTGTTTTCAAATTGTGGTAAAAACGTACATAAAGGAAATCTCCCATCTTAACCATTTTTAAGTGCACAGCTCTGTGGCATTAAGTACATTCACACTGTATGCACAGTTTTAGTAATTAGAATTTTGAAACTGACAATGACATTTTTGCATGTCTCTGTGTGCCTGTCACATTTGAGAGTAATTGCAAGGAGATGCTCCAAGGAGAAGGGATGTCCTTTCTTCCTTCCTGTTGCCCCGTCCCTACACTGGCGTCTCCCCCGGGCCCTTTGACCTCTGGCTCTTTGCTCCCTGCTGTCTGGCCTCTCCTTGGTCTGCGTGGCCCTGCCCACCCTGCAGCTCCCTCCCATCCCCTCTCTGTGCAATGGGATGTTTGGAGTGTTACAGAGAAGCCGCCCCTTCCATCCTCCTGCTCGTTGGGTATCTCATTCAGGAACCCGTTTCTCTTCCCTATGTTCTCCTTTATGTTCTCCTTCCCCACATGCTGTTGATGATCGGGCTGCACTCATCCAACCTGAACTGCTCTGGCCCCTCACCCGCCTCTCCTCTCCTCTCCTCTCCTGGCTTCCTCCCCACAATCCAGCTCCACTTTACTGCATGGCCTTCCCAGGACCACACCACACCCTCCTGTAAACGCCCCTCATGTCTCTGTCAAAACTGGATTGTCATCCAGCACTGGCTTCTGGGGTCTCTGTCGAGTCTCCTTGGGCCTGCATCTGCCACCCACCTCTCATCCATGCCTGCCTCACTCCCCTGGCTCTGACAGGTCCCCTGAGAACTGACCCTGCTGCTAGAACCAGCCCACCTTCCTCAGCACCTCCCACTCAGCCCTCCCTATATGGTCCTGGCCAGGCTTCCCTAGCCTCGTTTCACTGATGCCAGAAGTGGCACCTGATGAGGAGCACAGTGATCTATGTCTGCTCCATCTGTGCGTGTCGCCAGGGGTCCGTACAAGTGCCTTCTTCTAACGTGAAAAATGGAATGTCACTATGACAGAAGTGTCTAAAACTGCATTCTTTCATCTCAAATGAGGACCAAGAAAGACTGAGGGATGTAAAAGGAACTGTCAGTGTTCCACCACACACTAGCCGGTCACCTACCACCACCTGCTGCATCCCAGGCCCTTCTGATGTAAATTCAGGCAATATCAGACCGTTGTATGGGGATGGAATCCATTTATCATCCTCAAAAGGAAACACCAAGGAGCATTATTTAAATATTGCAGATGTTATCGTAAAAGGTACCACATATAACAGACCACTTCAGAAGAGAAAACTACAACCTTAAGATCTGGGGGTAAAGCACTCACAACAACCTAGGCTTACAGTGACCCCGGTGTCTATCAGCAAACAGTGTCCTTTTCCTTTCACGAAAGTAGTGCACCCGGCTCTTGAGCGAGACCTCTAGACCAGGTCTTTTTTCCTTTGGAATCATGTCTCCAACTGGTCAGTGAGGGAACCATCGCTCCTGTTGTACAGTCAAGCACAAGAGCCACTCGTGACCAATGAGGGCTCCTTGCACATGGGAATGTGACCCAGTCAGCCCTGTGTCCGTGCGTGTTGCCCTTCCAGCGTGTTGAGATTTACAAGTAAGGTTCATGGGAAAAGGATGGACAGCCACAGGGCTGGATGTGAGGTCATCAAAAATTAGTGGTTCTGGGCTGGTTAAATTGATCATTCTTCATTGGGATAAGGAAAGCCGGGCCTGTGATGGCTTGCTGAGTATTGTGTTAATTCTGCTATTTGCTTATAGTTGAATAAAAATAAAAACATTGTGAGTTAAAAATAGAAACTGATGAAAAAGAGTTAAGTTTCTAAGACATCTCATCTACACTATAATGAAACACCTTTGAACAAAACGATGTTCCTGGAGGACCCGCCGAATTCCTTGCCTTGATCTTGCTGTCACGTTCTGTTGGAGAGAATAAAAGCTCGCCCACGTGAAATGCTTATTGTCACCATTTCACATGGACAAATGCAGACTTTCTGGCAAGGAGCCTTTTTTCTTTCCCAGACCCTCACGATCTCTACCACACTTCCCAGATGCCTTAGCGGCACAAGATTCTCAGCGAGCCAGCAGGGATAGCTGTAGTCACTCAGTGGCAGGCTCGTGGAAGTCAGCACGTATGTCTTTGGTGGCTCTGATGTGCTGGTGTGCAGCCAAGGACATGCCCTGTGTCGAAGATTCTGGGTCTGTTGTTCTCAATAACAATGCGGAGCTACTCCCATGACCCTAGGGTTAGGGTGTGATGGCCCCCTTGCACTTTAGGTGTCTCCGTACAAATTAACAGCATGGTTTCACATTCTACTTTTTTTATTTGAAGTACAGGAAAGGCTATTTACCAAACAGCACGTGTTGGTCCTTTAAAATCCATGCTTCATTTAAAATACAGAATGAAATAATTGCTGTCCAGAGATTTTTATTCAACTAAGTCTATTGACTGATCCTTGTTTTCAAGTGTTTTGCAGGCATTAGGGTAGGTTGTGCTGACATCACAGCATAGGAACCTTTAATTCATGTGAATTCCACTCTGTGGCCTTGGCGAAGCGGAAGAACAGAGTAGTTGTTACTGAGCGTGGCTGCTGGAGAAACAGCAGTGTACTCCAGCACTGCAGCCGTGGTGGGCTTGGGAGGGATAGCAGAGTGTTGGTGGTGGAGTATTGGGGAGTGTTTTCAGGGGTCTGCTGGGGCCTCTCAGGGCTGCCGGCTGGAACCTGACCTCCAAGCAAGAGGAGAAGCCACTGCAGTATAAAACTACCGTATCTCTTATTTTCTTCAATTCTGGCAGCTTTGTTTTTAACTTTCTACTTCACTTAATGTTCTATTTCACTTTATTTTTGTTCATTTTCTTCCACCAAAACAAAAGTTTTAAAAAAATTTCAGGAACTGTGCCTCTGGAATTTATAGATCAGTTTTATTCCACCAAAAAAGCAGGTCTTAAGTGACTTAATTTAATAATTCCAGCAGGGTCCCCCAGAGCTTTCCACGAAGAGTTTGCTGTCTAGCTTGGAGTAACTCAACTTCCCTGAGCCTGGATCGCCGTGTCCACAAAACAAACGTCATGGAGTGTGAGGGCCACCACGTTCCCCGCTTACCTTCGCAATGCCACTCAGCCTTTATGGTGGACCTGCTCCATGCAAGAGATGGCATAACCGCGTCACAGCTGGTCACAGTTATTTCCCAGGGCTGTGATACCCGTAGTTATTTTCTGTGCTGTGCCTATTTAAATTTTAATTAACTAGAATTAAGAATGCACTTCTCAGTTGCACTAGTCACACTGCCTGTGTTTAACAGCCACGTGAGGCTCGGGGCTGCTGGCCTGGAAAGCACAGGGACAGAACATGTCCATCGGCATGGGAAGTTCCCGTTGGGCAGCGCTGTCCTGGGGTATTTCAGTTCCCTGAACACGCATTGAAGAGGTTAGGGAGGTAATTACAGTAGAATATGTTTAGTTATATTCTTGGTGAAGATGAAGATTTCACACACTGTTAGTTCAAAAATGATGAAAGACACTAGTCTAGACACTAGGCTTTGTGAAGTAGCTTATTAAATGTCAAGGATAGCACAAATAGAATAGTCACTATTTCTAGAATAAGCCTTCTGTTTACTGCAGTTCACACCTTGACTTGCGCCTTTCTCTTTGTGTGGAATAACTCTCCTTCCATTGCTTATTCAAATCTGTCACATCCTTCGAGCCTGATTCAAGGTCCTTTGATTCAAGGTCCTTTGATTCAAAGTCCTTGTTTCTGTCTCGCCCACTTTTGCTGCTTTCCAGGCCTCCCTGCGGTCTGTGGTCTCGCTCCTTTAACAGAATGTTTACGCAGAGCCCCGGCCACACACTGTTCTGTCAAACTCGTTGCTGCCCCGTTGCCCCCACTCCATCACCAGTTCTTTGTACACAGAGCCCCTGAAGTTCTTTGCACGCTATCACATCTCGCAAGTACTTGCCATACATGGTTATTTATCCACTAAGCAGATGTTTATGGAATGCCTGTTGTGTGCAGGCCACTATCCTAGACCTTAGGGAGGTGAGGATGAAAGATGTGAATAAATAAATAGTAAATATTTACAGAGCCAGGGATGATTAATGCATAAACACTCAATTTCTTTTACCGTTTTATTTGTTTGATAACAACTATCATTTACCACAGGGAATATCAAATTCAGATCAAGATGATTGGACTGAGCTTGGCTTTTTTTTTTCTTTAGTAATTACACTTCTCCCCCAAATCAAGCACAAAACCGGCAGGAAGTTCCTTGCCTGCTGACCCACTATGAATAGATCATATGCAATGGAAACTACCTTACCAGGAAAGCTTTTAGCTTTTATATTAAACCCAAAAGATCTGTTAACTGAGATGTGCTTTGTATTTGCTTCCTTGTACATGTAAGTGAAAAATAAAAATTGCAGTAGGAGGCCCAAGAGAACCCTGGTCTTGGGCTTTCCAGCTACACTGAGCTGTGTGAAGCACTCTGGCTATTCAGCGGGTGGGCTGGAGGACACACGCCTGGGGTGGTGGGGGTGCGTTCCCCCCACATCCTCTCCTTGGAAGCCAGTCAGGGAGCATCTTCGTCTTCTCCAAGGTCGGCGAGGCTAGGGTTGGGACATCAGAAGTGCCAAATATATACTTAGGGGGGGATCGGAAACTAAGGGTGAAGAGAAAGCGGCTTCCCACCACTGGCCCCTTCCTGCTGTCTGCACTGCCTGTGTTTGGGTCATCTGTCGTGTGTGGGAAGTTGCAATTTTCCTACAGGAAATGAAACCACAACCACACAGTTCACAAAGTCAGCCTGGCACCTGCTTGAAATTCCCAAAACACTTTCAAATAAACTTTAGAAAGGAAGACAGTCTGGTTGTTGACCAAAAAAAATCTGCATTTCCTCATGCCCGAAGGAATTGAAAGCTGGGTCTCCAAGAAATAACATTTGTCCAGCCAGGTTCACGGCAGCATTACTCACAATAGCCAAAAAGTGGGAATAATCCAAGTGTCCATTGACGGATGAATGGATTTTTAAAATGTGGTAAATACATACAGTAAAGAATTATTCAGCCTTAAAGGGGAAGAAAATTTGGACACATGCTACAACATGGGTGAAATTTGAGGACATTATGCTAAATGAAAAGCCAGATGCAGAGGACGTACATTGTCCATGTGTCATTGTGCTTACATGCAGTACGGTGGGGGGCAGGGGGGGGTTCAGATTCGCAGAGACAGCAAGTAGGACAATGGTTGCCAGGGAGTGGGGAGTTGATGCCTGCTGGGTGCAGTGTCTGTGTTCAAAGGTGGAAAGAGCTCTGGGGATTAGTTTTACAACAATATGAACATACTTAAGAAAATTAAGAATACTTAACAATGTGAATATAATTAAGAATACTTAAGAAAAGTGACTATACTATACACTTAAAAATGGTTAAGATGGCCCTGGCGGGTGTAGCTCAGTGGATTGAGCGTGGGCTGCGAACCACGCATCACAGGTTCAATTCCCAGTCAGGGCACATGCCTGGGTTGCAGGCCATGTCCCCCAGCAACCGCATATTGATGTTTCTCTCTCTCTCTCTTTCTCCCTCCCTTCCCTCTCTAAAAATAAATAAATAAAATCTTTAAAAAAAAATATGGTTAAGATGGTAAATTCTGTAGTATGTCTGTTTTGCCACAATTAAAAATTAAATGTATATATTTATTGAAATAAGCATTTTCCTGTTTGAAACGTAGTAATAAACCGAGTAAAATTGCCTTCCCACACTAGTTCCATCAATAGTCGCCCATTGGTCCCCATGGAAGGGTTACGCTCACCAACATGTCTTTTCGAATCAGAGAGTGCAGTAAATAGTGCGTTAGATATGTGATGAGCAGTGGTACCTGTTCTGCTGTCACTTCGTTTTACTTCCAGAGAAAACATAACTTCTCAGTCCCTGTGGCCCTCACTCCGCAGTAACATCACTTACAGTTTGTGCAGCGTGGCACCTGCATCACTTTCTCTGCATTGAGTCCTCGATGCAGTAGAATGATACACGGTGTTCTTGTCCCCCACTTTAGAGAGGTGACATGATTTCACTAGATTAAGAAGGGACCCCGTTAGCCTTCCTGCCCCACAACAGCCACCCAGCAGTGCTGCACCCCGCACAGAGGATTGGAGTGTCCCCGGGTTAGGGCGGGGGGTGTGGCAGGGTACAGACAGAGACCAGATGCCGAGGAGACACGGCCTGGGGAGCACCGTATCCTCAGAACTGACCTCCCTGACTAAGCGTGGTCATCGTGCTGGCTCTGTGGGCGCTGGAAATACTTTTCAGCTTCCTGTTAAGTTGTATTTCTTAAAAAGGGCTGCTCCTTGCCAGGCTTTTATTGACCTGAGAGGAGATCGTATTAGCTTAAGTGCAGCATCAACAGCAGGCATTTCCGTGCCCATCAGTTCATGCTGATGTGAGATCGCAGATTCATGGAAAAAGCCTCCTCAGTGCTATCTGGAGCACATCATTGCCTGGACTTGCTTATCATCTCTTTTAACTATTGAACCACGGGGAATCTGTGTTTAGTCAATAGGAAATTTAGAGGCATTCACTCATTTGTTCAACTGTGTCTTGAGGACATACTGTAAACTCTAGGGCCTGTCTTATATCCCACCTCTAAGTGCACAAGAGGTTGTCCTTGACCTCAAAGGGTTGATAAACCATTCTTTACTCTTCCGCTAATATGAACATTGAGTCTTTTTTTTTAACTATTTTTTTATTTTATTTATTGAGAGAGAAGGGAGGGAGAAAGAGAGAGAGAGAGAAACATCAATATGCAGTTGCTGGGGGCCATGGCCTGCAACCCAGGCATGTGCCCTGACTGGGAATCAAACCTGCGATGCTTTGGTTCGCAGCCCGCGCTCAATCCACTGAGCTATGCCAGCCAGGGCGAGTCTTTTACATTCGAAGTTACCCTCGTGGTTTTGTCTCTAGCCCAGACTCAACTTTGCACTCACGAAGCAATTCTGGCTACAACATTCCTGGCACCATACCCGCCTGACCCCAAATTCTCCCCGAATGGGCAGTCACTACTTAGTGAGGCAGCTCTGGTTGTTACAGCTTTTCCTTAAACATTGGGCTTAAGATTACTTCCAATTTCTGTCCTTCTTTCATATTCTGCCTTCCTGGAAGATGATAATCATTTCTTTCCAGAATCGTCCCTTCTAGAGGTGGAGAGTCTTTTCTGATTTCTTCTGGTGGTTCAACAAAAGACCTTTTGGCATCCAGTAGATTTCGGTGTCAGCCTTTGATCCTGGGACTATTACCATTCGAGGTCTGTTGGTGCACCCTAAGATAATGTGACGTTTGCCAGCAGCCACTCACTGCTAGGCCCTGTTGAACCTCTAGTCCTGGGTAACACCCAGGTAAGAACATGACGGGCATCCAGACATCAAAGAAGAGAATGCCTACCTGTGCGTGAGGAGCATCAGTCACGGCTTCCTGGAGAAGCTGGCCCTCGGGAGAGATCTTTGCGAGCTCAGGAAGCTGTAGCAGAGGTGGATCTCTGAAGATTACCAGGCAGGGACTTCACGTGCAGGCCCCCGGCGCAAGAAGATAGGGGGACATTTAAAGATAGGGGGACTTACCTAGTGATGCTTCAGAGCACCTCTCAGACAGATGCTTAAGTGCCAGAACAAGGTTTTGTTCTTTAGTAGTAGGCCATGGGAAGCTGAAGATTTTTTAATACATTTTAGGAAGGCTAGACTTGTGGTATAAGAGAGGCATTAGAAGCGAAGAGACCAGATAGGAAGCTTTCAGGGTAGGTTAGACCATTAGCATCTCAATGAGAGCACTTCCGAGGATCATTTTCCCCACCTCCTCTCCTGCACTTGATTTTCTCATACGTTTCTGTGTTGCTAATCTAGTAGGTGTGAATCGGTTTTTCACTCTTTTAATTTTTATCTCTTGATTACTAATACGATTGAGCATTTTTTTCCTATGAATATTAGTCATACTCCATTTGCCCAGTATTAAATATTTCTTTATCTTCCTCTTGGTTTTGTGGGATATTTTTTATCCATTCTAATAACTAATCTTTTGACTTTTAAATATTTGCATGTATCTTTTCCCAGATTATCTCCAATTCTTTAACCTTATTTATAGTGTTTCTTCTTATACAAAAAGTTTTAAATTTTAATGTAGTCAACTTTAGGTTGTATTCTATTGTTACCCTGTTTTAAGAAATTTTCCCTAACTTAAGATCATAGAGTTCCCCGTGTTTTCTTCCAGTATTTAAAATTTTAGTTTTGAAGTTTGTGCCTTTATTCCATGTTGGATTTATTTGGGGGCCTGGTGTGTGGTAGGAATACAATTCTATTTCTTTACAGTCAAAAGTCAGTTGGAAGGGCAGCCCTTTCCCTATTTTGTGCCATTTCTGCTCTGTGCTATCCCACACCTGCTGAGGTGTCTTTCTGGGTTCCTTCTTATCTTCCACTGATTAATTCATCTAGTTCTGAGCTAGCACCACATGGAATTACTTACCACAGTTCTGTAGTATGATTTATACCTGGTAAGATGATAAGGCAAGTCCTATTGTCTTTGTTCTTTCGGTTTTATTTGTTTTTGAAGTTACCTTACCTAGGCATGCCATTACTCTTTATGATGAATTTTAGAACTGATTGGCCAAGTAACCAGGAGTGCTCTTGGGGTTTTCACTGGAATTGCACTGAACCCAGAGATTGTTTGTGAGAACTGACGTCTGTACGGTATCGAGTTCCCTCACCCGCGAGCAATGTATTTCTCTCCAGTGAGTCAGATCCCCTCTTCTGTCCTTCACTGAAAGATTATAATGCCTTGCATCTTCAGTTTTTTCATTTGTTGAAATGTCCAATATTTAAGTCCCAGACCACAGAACAACCTCACAGTAATAAAAACTATAGTAATGAAAAACACACTTTAAAGCAGTTCGGGTTCTTTCAGATGGGGAGGGTGGAGTTACCTTTTGCTTTCCCCCGTTGGATACTTCTCTTTCCTGTGTGTATGAGCAGTGATTTATGCAAGCGCACCGCTGGCCGTGGCCAGTGAAGTCCTTGAGGCAGGCCACAAGAGACCTGTGTTCCTCGGCGATGTCCCCTCCCCACACTTGTACAGCAGCTGTTCGCCCAGGAATAAGCCCGCTGACTGCGTTCCATCTGTGTTTTCTACCCGCAGCAAAATTCTGAACAATGTTATCAACTGCTTTGCTTACCCCAAGAATCACTTTGTCTGTGGTGTGTTCCTTTCCTAATGAACCATTCTTGTTTCTTAAGACGGCTTTTAGTGTTTTGCCAGCAGTCCGCATTCATATTTTCCATTTAGCGTTACAGAAGATTTTTCATCTTCTCTTCGCACACTTATTAGTCTGTGTCTGATCTTGGATTCTTCCCACTCTCCGAGATTTCTCATGATAGGCTAAAGTGACTCTAGCATGAACCTTTGATTTCCCAATAGTGTTTGATCACATCAGCATTTATATTAAAATCTCAACCCATTCCCGCTCACAAAAAAATAAACCGTTCTCTAGTATTGCTACATTCTCTGTCGTGTAACTGGAGTGGAGACCCACTTTCAAATCAGCACTCGCTATTTAGTTAGGAGACTCTTGTTCTGACTCACAGGACCATTAAAAAGCATAGGAGAAACTACCTCCTTAAAAATGCAGTGGGTAAACATGATTAACTAGATAAGCAGCCTCTAAATTGGCTAGACATCTAAGGCTTCTTATTCACAAGTTGACCTCTGATCCAAAAATGTGAGGACTGCGACGGTGACAGAGGACAAAAGTGCTCGCTTCAAATGCCCGCACTGCTGAAGAGAAAAACCGGTGGGGACTTGTAAACAACTGCAGAAGCTCTTACCACGTTTTCCCTTAATCCTTTGACCAGATAATGATGTTGCTGCCATTTCTGTTTCTCCAGCTTCCCATTGTGGAAAAGATAAGAACCATTGCCCAGGCCGTCTACGGGGCCAGAGACATCGAGCTCTCTCCCAAGGCACAATCAAAAATCGACCGTTACACACAGCAGGTAAAAGTTACACTTTTAAGTGGGGGGAAATCCACTTAGGCTCTTGAAGGATTCACCTTAACTGAGGACTCGTCTATGTCGCACCAGCTGAACCTGTCTTAATGTCCTTTGTCGTCCACCAAGGTTGAAATACTGTCCTTAGGCGTGGAGTACTGACTGCCCCTGGAACATTGTGGCGAGGGCATCTACCCTCTGATATATGCACCGTTGACTTTTGTGGTTGTGAATATGTCTGCTGTGGGTGGTGTCCGTGTTCTTGAGCCCCCGCTCCCCACTGAGCCAGAAGCATTAAAACTGTCCTTAGATGTGGGGCTGTGGTCAGGTTTAGGTGATCTGCACTACCCTGCCTTCCTTTCCTTTCCTTATTCCCCACCCAGTCTGCTGGAGAGAAGTCGAAGCCCTTCGGAAGCTTGCTGGCAGACGGCTTCATTGTGAGCATCACCAGGCTCTTTTCTTAAATTCCCTGACTCCTAAATCCTATTCGTCAGTCATAGTTGACATCTTGTTAAATACCGCTAATGCCAACCAGTTTTCTCCCAGGTGTGATAAGTCAACCAACAACTCATTCGTTCTTGGAATTTTCCATGTATGCACTGGACTTGTGCTGTAGGGGGGAAACAAAAAAGATTCCTGAACATTATTGTACATTCAGGCATTGTTCTGTGGTGAAATTAACACTCAAGTGCAATGAAATTTTTAAAATAAGTCATTGTCATGGGGAGTTTTTTTTCATTGAACTTTTAATAATATTTAAGGACTATCATTTATTCTAATGTTAGGTCCTTCCCTTGTTCTTAAGTCTTAAAAAGCACTTTTATGAAGTAATAACAGCGATGGCATATGGCATATTGAGTTGTTTGTTTGTTTTTACTCTCCGTTACTGGGAAAATTTTAAACTGGCAAACCTCCATCAGTTTGTTAAAATTATTTCCATTGTCTACCTGCTGTGCTGTACACCTGAAACTGATGCAAAATAGTGTTGAATGCAAACTGTAACTGACAAATACAATTAAAAAATGATTTCAATATTTGAATGGTCTCTGAAACCCAAAATCCTGGGCACCATTTCTGCAGGGCATGCCCATGTGCCTGCTCCTTGGCAGGATGCTGACCAGCATGTAAGAGTATTACAGCATTTCAAAGGAAAGAGTTCCACCCTCAATCTGTTACACTCAAAAATGTTTCAGATAGTTTTAGGTTGAATCATAAGAAATTCTGTGTGGGTCACCTCTGAAGATTGCATTCCTTTTATCTCTGCCTACCAGAGAATATTCCTTAAAAGTTATGTGTCAAGTATGTGGTTGCCCTTAATTAGCCAAGTCTCCAAAGGGCCACTGTGTGCCCTCTAATCAGAACCAGGCAGGGAGGACACTGTCCTTTTTGTGAGACACTGCACGTGACTTCCTGCTCTTTCACCTTTGGAACGCTGGGTCAGGCAAAGCCTTTGGTCCTTAAAAATAAGAAGCTGAAGTAATGACCTCATCTTAGTTCCTATAATGTAATCGCAGATCAAATAGCCATGATTCATAAACCAACACAAAGGGGCCCTTTGCTTCCTGCCAGCCTCCAAGAATGAGCGAACCACGTGCCTGAAAGCCTCGTTCCGAAGCCTTTCTCCAGATTACCTCTCTGAGTCCCGGATATTAATATCCTTGGAAAGTGATTTCTGCAGCTGCTGCTACTGCTGCTTTGCCTGGAAATAGCCCACTTTTCCCCAGGCACACACAGTGCTGCCCTCCTGTAAAGAGAATTCTCCAGAAGAAGTAGTAGACCTCCCCAGCCTGCTGCTGGGGGAGGGGTTTCCGTCCCATCTTCTTGCTCAGTGAGCAGGCAGTAGCAGTCCCTACTGCGTGCCTGGAGGGGTTGCATGGGATTGTGTGCAGGGGTTGTGTGCAGTCAAGTACAGGGGACTAACGTATGCGCAGTGAGCACATTTCCTGTTCTTTCTTACAGGGTTTTGGAAATTTGCCCATCTGCATGGCAAAGACCCACCTTTCTCTCTCTCACCAACCCGACAAGAAAGGTGTACCCCGGGATTTCATTTTACCCATTAGTGATGTCCGGGCCAGCATAGGCGCTGGGTTCATCTACCCTTTGGTTGGCACAGTGAGTAACATCCTCCAAAAACCTCCTTCCATCTGTACGTCTCGATACTTAACATCCTTTATTCTGACAACGCTCTGCAGATCAGGTGTTGGGAGTATTTGCTGCTTTTGTAAGCATTTCCTTCCACCATAAAAACACCTCTGCCGTTGTGGTTTGCATTTTCGTTTTTGTTTGAATCACGTGTTCAGGATCCCTTGAGTCATAAAACTGGTTCTGCTTAAGGACCACAGAAGAGCATGGCTTGGGAGAATTCAGTCTGCTGTTTAAGTGGTAAGATGGCTTAGTGCAGTGCTCCTTGGTCTTCACATCATGGCACTCAAAACAGTAAGATTTCCCTGAAGTGCAGGGTCCGTGGAGGCGGCTGCTCATGCCGGGAAGGACCAGCTCAGTCCCCACCAAGGGCTGGGGAATCTGTGTTTCACTCCATTCCCTGTTTCTCAGCGCATCACCTGGGAAGCTCTGCAAGTCACATGAGATTTTGGTTTTGACATTGTTGTAATGGCACTGCCTTGCTGTGGAATCATTATGATGTTATTTCAGGTTCTCTGTGGGAGGAGGGGAGACAGCAAAGCAATGAAAACTTATTCACGTGCTTAAAATCCGTGATAATGGGCTTCATACATAAAATGCTTCATTGTAGCCACACAAGAAATGATATGACGGTCTGCCCTTGGGGACCATTGGTGGCTGAAATTTGACTTTCCTTCATGGGAGTGCTCCTGGGTTAGATTTGGACCAAAATTTCTCTATCGTCGTTATCGTTATTGTTGTTATTGTCATTAAAAACTGACCCAAGCCC
>PVIA01015956.1:0-20753 GCA_004024845.1 Tonatia bakeri | reverse complement strand
AATGACAGCAAACTCACAATTATTAACAATCACACCTAAAACAAAACCAAAAGAAACTAAGCAAATAACTGGAACAGGAACAGAACCACAGAAATGGAGATCGCATGGAGAGTTATCAACAGGGGAGTGGGGTGGGGAGAGAGGGGGTAAAGGTACAGAGAATAAGTAGCATAGATGGTAGGTAGAAAATAGACAGGGGGGGGGCAAGAATAGTATGGGAAATGTAGAAGCTAAAGAACTTATGACACATGAACTAAAGGGGGGGAATGTGAGTGGGAGGGGGTGAGCAGGGTGGAGGGGAGTGAAGGGGGGAAATGGGACAACTGTAATAGTATAATCAATAAAATAAAGAATTAAAAGTATATATTTTTTATATCCTCACCTGAGGGCACTTTTACAGCTTTACAGAGAGGGCACCCTGCTGGTCATTAGAGTCAGATTTATGGAGACTTCTCATCCCAGTGCTGATGCCTCAGATTGGGGAGCTCGGTGTGGTGCTAGAATACCTTGCTCCTCAGGGGGGCTCAGCAGCCAAGATATCTTTATATTCCTAATGCCACACTATGGGTGTGAGACCTGCCCGTTCTGTATCTCTGCTCCTCCTACCAGTCTCCATGTGACTTCTTTATATTTTTAGTTATAGGACTTCTGTTCACCTAGTCCTCCAGTAGTTCTCAATGATGGTTGTTATATGATTCAGTTGTAATTTTCATAAGGTCATGGGAGAGGGTGAGTAGAGTTTACCTACTCTGCCATCAGAAGGACCTCTATATACCAGTTTGGATGCCTAGCAGGATGATTTAGTGGCATCACTATACTGTGTTAGGCCAAGCCATGCATATTAGCACAAAGAAAGAGTTAATAAGATTGCAAGAATTTATATTGTTAAAATGTCCATACTACCCAAAGACATCTTTATATTCAATATAATCTATATCAAAATTTAAATGGCATTTTTCACAGAAATAGAAAAAAATCTTAAAAATTGTATGGAGCCAAAAAAGACCCCAAACAGCCAAAGCAATCTTGTAAAAGAAGAACAAAACTAAAGACACCACACTTCCTAATCTGAAACTCTACTTTAAATCTACAGTAATCAAAACAGTATGGTTTTGGCATAAAAACAGACATATCTCAATGGAACATAATAGGGTGCCCAAAATTAAACTCATGCATATATGGCAGTTAATTTATAATAAAGGGGCCAAGATACACATTAGCCAAAGCAGGGCCTCTTCAATAAATGGTATACAGCCACACACACAAGAATAAAACTAAACTACTACTAGTTGGAGGTGGGCAAGGGCAGGTAATTGGGAACAGAGACTTTGCTTTGGGTAATGGGTAAAAGATGCAGTGTGCAGATGATGTTTTGTTGAGTTGTGCACTTGAAACCTGAATGGTTTTGTGAACCAATGTCACCCCAATAAATTCAATAAAAAGTGTGTTAAAGAATTAAATGTAAGACCTGAACCCATAACACTCATAGATGAAAACAGAGGGTAAAGCTCTTTGATATTAGTCTTGGTAGGAAATTTTGGATATCACACCAAAAGTAAAGTCTACAAAACCAAAAGTAAACAAATAAGACTACCTCAAACTAAAAACTTCTGCACAGTGAAGGAAACCTTTGAAAAAATAAAAAGGCAACCTACAGAATGGGAGGAAATATTTTCAAATCATATATCTAATAAGTGGTTAATATCAAAAATAAATAAAGAATTTATACAACTCAGTAGCAAAAAAAATGATTTTTAAAAATGGGCAGATGAACTGAATAGACATTTTCCCAAAGAAGACATACAAATGGCCAATAGGTACTTGAAAGGGTGCTCAACATCATTAATCATCAGGAAGATACAAATTAAAACCACAAAACAATGATACCTCATGCCTAGTTATCATCCCAAATAGCTGTCATCTAAAAAATAGAACAAATGTCGGTGAGAAAGTAGAGAAAAAGGAAACCTTGTGCACTGTTAGTGAGAATGTAAACTGAAGCTGTCACTGTAGTAAATAGCATACAGGTTCCTCGAAAATCAAAAATGGAACTATGAGCCCTTGCTAGTATGGTTCAGTTGGTTGAAGTGTCACTTCCTAAATCAAAAAGTCATGGGTTCAATTCCCAGTCAGGGCACACGCCTAAAAATGCAGGTTTGGTCCATGGTTGGGGCACATATGAAAGGCAACCAACTAATAGATGTTTCTTTCTCATATCAATGTTTCTCTACCTCTCTCTCCCCTCTTTCCCTCTCTCTAAAATCAATAAGCATGTTCTTGGGTAGAAATAAAAAAAAAACTGAACTACCATATGATCCAGCAATTCCACTTCTGGGTATATATCCAAAGGAAACAACACAACTATGTTGAAGAGATATATACAACTTCATGTTCATTTCAGCATTATTTAAAATAGCCAAAACAACCTAAGTGTCCATCAATATATAAATGGATAAAGATATGGAATATTATCCAGTTCTGAAAAATAAGGAAATCCTCCCATTTGCCACAACATGGGTGGATCTAGAGGACACACACTACGTGAAATAAGTCAGAGAAAGATAAATACTGTGTGATCTCACTTACATGGAATAAAAAAAAAAAAACCCTCATAGAAACAGAGAACAGGCCCTGGCTGGTGTAGCTCAGTGGATTGAGCGCGGGCTGCGAATCAAAGCATCGCAGGTTCGATTCCCAGTCAGGGCACATGCCTGGGTTGCAGGCCACGGCCCCCAGCAACCGCACATTGATGTTTCTGTTTCTCTCTCTCTCTCTCTCTCTCTCTCTCTCCCTCCCTCCCTTCCCTCTCTAAAGATAAATAAATAAAATCTTTAAAAAAAAAAAAAGAAACAGAGAACAGATTGGTGGTTGCCAGAGGAATGGAGTGGGATGTGGGGGGAATGGGTGAAAGTAGTCGAAAGGCACAAACTTTCTATTATAAGATAAATAATTCTGGGGATATAATGTACAACATGGTGACTGTAGTTAACAATGTTGTATTGTATTTTGAAAGTCACTAAGAGTATATCTTAAATGTTCTTATCATAAGAAAAAAATTATAACTTCAAGAAGTAATGAGTGTCAACTCAACTTACTGAAGTAATGATTTTGCAATATATACATATTGCAAATCATTGTGTTGTACACCTTCAAGTAATACAATATATCAATTATATCTCAATGAAACTGGGAGAGAAATAAAAGAAAATGTGGCATATATATGATATGGAATATTATTTAGCCTTTAAAAGAAGGAAATCCTGCCTTTTGCAACAACCTAGATGAATCTGGAGGACATTATGCTAGATAAAATAAGCCAGACATAGAAAGACAAATATATGAGGAACCTAAAAGAGTCAAACTCATAGAAGCAGAGAATAGAATGGTGGTTTCCAGGGGCTAGGAAGATGTGGAAATGAGCTGTTGTTGGTAAAAGGGTACAAAGTCTTACTTAGGCAAGATGAATAAATTCTGGAGATCTTATGCACAGCAACTTCAGTTTACTTAACAATGCTGTATTGTATAGCTGAAATTTACAAAGAGGTTAGATCTTAGGTGTTACAACCAAAAAAAACCCCCAAAACAGGTAACTATGTGAAATAAAAGATATGTTAATTAGCTTGACTGTAGTGCTCATTTAACAATGTATACATATATCAAAACATCAAGTTGTAAACCTTAAATACGAATAAATTTCTCAATTAATACATCAATAAATTAGGAATAAAACACAATGCAGTAATACAGGTTATTGGATAGAAATAAAAATGTCAATCCTTAAGTAGAACTCAACTTTATAAATACTTATTGAATATATTTATATGCAATCATGTGATATATGAGGATGAGTTAGGCTCTTCCCTGGAGGAACTTAAAGAGAGAAAAGAGAATGGGAGAGATTACACTACAAAACAGTATGCAGGGAGGTGGAGCCAATAGCAAGTTATGTGACGACTTCATTCTGCCTGAGAGAATACAGCTAGAGCCAGAGGAGGTACAGGTAAAGTGGGGGCAGAATATGGTCCAGACAGTGCTGAAAGCCAGGGAAAGAGACTCCATCCAATATAAACAATCAGAAATTAGCAAACAAATGGAAGGGCACTAGGAGTCAAGCCAGAAGAAATCCAAGTACCTGAAAAGCATAAATGGGATTCAGTCAAGGGAACCTCAGGTAAAATGAGTAAGAGAAAAATATAGAACAAGAAGGTAAGTGCGGGCATAATTTACAGGGCTCTAGCCATGCCAAAACCATCACTCAAAGCCAGAGTTACCACAGTAATTCAATTACCAACTGCACAGAACTGACAGGAAGAAGTTGTGAAGAAAAAACGAGCAAAAGGGCACACATCTGAGAAGGCCTTTGAGTTGGAGATGACTTTTGCTTTGAAGACACTTATTCTAGTGATCTAGAAGTCCATCTTTCCTCTTTTACTTATCTCTCTTCGTGTTCCCATTCCCAATATTGTTAACAAACTGGACTAGTTGCCATTGCTCAAACATAGAATGTTCTTTCATATCTCCCAATTGTTCCTTAAGGTACTGTCTGTGCCTGAAAACACTTCCTCTTCCTTCAAGGCCAAGTACCCAAATACAGAAGGTGGATTTAATTAAAGTCTATTGATTACACTGGTTTTTCCTTTGGTAAAATTTAAAATCTACTGACCCCACTGAGGTAAGTATAGCAAAGTAACCAGAAGCTAAATAGAAAACTGTCTTACAGTGATCAATGTCCCCAGAAAGGGTTCCAATAGTCTCAATAAAAATGGCTCCTAACATTACTGCTAAGTTGGGTCCCTCTCATAGGTAAACTGAAATGTCCTTAATAGAAGATTGAGGTGGCAGAGGTATACCCAATTCTTCATTGTACCAAAACCCTGAGGAATTTGCCATACCTCAGGATCCACATCAAGGACTTGGCATTTAGCACCCACTGTGCCATTTCCCCAAACCAATTTATCACTCACTGCCTTTTCATATGGGGCATCCTAGTGTTACTCATTTCCCTGGAAAACTCTGTGAAAACACATTAATCATTTCCCATATTTTCAGGACTAATAGCATTGGTTGAGTTTGAATTTCAGACCTCAAAAAAACAGATTTTTTTATTTTCACAGCTGTATGAGAAATTATTCTTTTTTTAAGACTAAAAAGATGAAAGCATAATTAGTTTTCTGAAACTGTCTGATATCAGTGATTTACTCATACTGAGTTCAACAACAAGATCATGCTGTTCCCTTAGAAACTTGTGACTGACAAGGCAGGAACCCCATGAGTCTGAACATTCTGTATAAAACAACTAATAGGAATGTAACTGGGCTTTGATGTTGAAGGGCCTAGGGCAGCTGTGAGATTAAAATGCTGACTGACCAAGGCCAGCTCACCATTTCACACTAACAAGAAACATAATGCTCAAGTCGACCATGCAGCTCATTGATTCCATGTGACATTGGCCTATCATTGAAGTGCTGTCATTTAGCAACAGTATCTTCTACTGTAGAGAGCACAGAAGACCAAGTACTTTCATATCAGTTTCAGCACCTATACCAACACATTCTAAACTGGATTATTTCCATTCTTATTTTGGTACTCCTGTCATTGTTTGAAGTTCAAGGCATGACCCAAAAGCAACTTTTTGAATTTATGCTGTGCAATATACCTCTGCTCGTATTCTCTGAAACCAGGCTATTGAATTGTATCTAAATAATATAATAATCAGAGTTAATATTTACTCAGTGGTAAGCACTGCTCTAAGTGCTTTTACTTTCATTAACTCATCCAAGCCTCATGCTGTTATTAGACTAGAAAATGAATGTTAGAGAAGTTAAATCATTTGCCCCAGGTCATAGAGCTGGTGAGTATCAGAACCAGTCTCTTAGGTCCAGAGAACTAGAATTCACTCATAGTACTTTTAATGTTTAGAAATGGTTGTTTCCAAATGGTTTATTTGGAATTAGTATGAAAAAGCTATTATTAACTTTGAATTTGACTATCTTAGCCTGGCCCACAAAAGGATTGCAAAATCATTCTGGAACATATGATAGATTTGGATTACTTACTCACTATAAATATAGAACACTTTTAGGAACATAATTTTGAATTTATCACAAAATTTATGTAGCCAGATCCCTAGAAAAATCACTTCTACTCATTTGACCACATTACTCACTCATTCTTAGAAAGAAAGAAAAAATAGAAATATAATTTTCAAAAAGCAGTAAAGGTACTAAAAATGTTAACTCACTTAGGACCTGGAGTTTTCCCTAAACATTCTCCGAGCAAAATTTTATTACTACTTTAGCAGGAAAATCACAACCTTTGAGGACCGACAGTTGCAAGTTCTTATTTTGGTTTTTTTTCTTTTAATTTTATTTTAATTGTTGTTCAAGTACAGTTTTCTGTCTACAGGTTCTTATTTCATTTTGTCCATCTGACCATGCAGTGTGTGATCTGGACAGGTTAGGTAACCTTCTGAATCTGTTTCCTCCTTATGTTGCAGGGAAGATAGTTGGAATAATGAGAACTGGAAATCAGATGCTAAAATTTTTTAGTCATTTGTCTTTATTATCAACATCCTTGTAATCATCAAAAAATGCCTTCTAAAGGTCAGAAAACTTCTAAGATTATCTCTCCCAAAGCACAACAGCAGGTAATACTGGTACCCTGAAGACTGCTCTATGATATAACAAATTCTTCCTTTAAATAATTTGATTTTTAGATTTCTTTCTCTATATGATGACTTGTACAATAAAAAATAATTGTCTTCATCCTTTTCCCCCATAAAAACTAGAATTAGAAACTATTCCCCACGTCATCACAGAGTCTTCCTTTATTAGAGAAAACTTGAACCCCCAATGATATATGGAGTTGCATTCTTTGCTTTTGACTTTTTAATGAGTTTCCTTTGGGTCTATTAGCTTCTCTATTTTTGTTTTCATTGTTGTTTAGACCAAGCTTATACAAAAGGAAGGACATCAGTAATGAGATGAGGGATCATTCACCTTACCTGAGACTAGACTTCATGACAATGATGTATCTGTCGCCCAGGGCTCTACAAACAGGAGAAAAATTTCCATGTCACTTTTTGAGAATTCTCTCAGTTGAACACTTAGCACATGGAATGACTTCCTGGGAAGGCACACATACAACCCCACTCTACTGCCACCTCAATATGACACTTTATTACATCAACTGTCAATCTTGCTGAAAGGTTTTAAGTCACTGGTCAAAAAAGAATCGGAACACCAGAGTTTGCACAGTATTTAGTATTTAGCTTAACTAAGACACTGAGTTTGCACAGTATTTAGTATTTAGCTTAATTGAGACACTGAGTCCTCCAAATAACTGTCTGTATGACAGAATTAGTTCAGAATTTGTAGAAACAGTTTAAAGCCCTAAAGTAAAGAGCAGAAAATGACAGCTCCTTCACTATGAAAAGATTCCCAGGTAAGAACTATAGATAATATTAAAGGATACTCAGTGTGGAAGCTTGTTGGGTAAAAGTGAGGGGGATCGTGTTGCTCATTGAGGTTACCTGGGTAAGAATTGGTATACAGGGGACTTCTGGCCAAGATGGAGGCACAGGTAGACACAATGTGCCTCCTCACACAACCAAAATAAGTACAACAACCATTTAAAAACAAAAAACAACCAGTACAGACAGAAAATTGAACTGTATGGAAGTCTGACATCCAAGTAATTAAAGTAGAAACATTCAGCCAGACTGGTAGGAGGGACGGAGTTGGGGAGCCAGGATGGAAAGGGCTCCAGGCAAGGCAGCTGGTGGACACTGGGGAAGCAAGGCAGCAGTGGGCGGACCAAGCAAGGCAGCAGATTGTGCAGGAGAGCTGTGAGCAAGATGGCTGGCAGGCCAGGCAGTCCCACATTTGCACGCAGATAAACCAGGCAAAACTGGGGAGCAAGACAGATCTCACAACCCAAGATCCCACCATGGGGAAATAAAGCCTCAAAACACCAACTGAAAATACCTGTGGGGGTTGAGGTGCCAGGAGAAACTCCCAGCCTCACAGGAGAGTTCATCAGAGAGACCCACAGGGTCCTAGAACATACACAAACCCATCCATACATGAATCAGCACTAGAAGGGCCCAATTTGCTTGAGGGAAGTGGGGGAAGTGACTGAAATCCAGCAGAGAGCAGAACAAGAGCCATTGCTCACTCTCAGACCCCTGCCTCACTTACAGCATCACAACGCAATGATGTGGGTTGTCCCGCCCTGGTGAACACCTAAGGCTCTGCCCCTCATATGCAACAGGCTTGCCAAGACAAAAAAAAAAAAAATGGCCTAAACAAAAGAACAGATCAAAGCTCCAGAAAAAAATAAAACTAAGTGAAAAAGAGATACCCAACCTATCAGATGCACAGTTCAAAGCACTGGTAATCAGGATGCTCACAGAACTGGGTGAATTTGGTTGCAAATTAGCTGGAAAAAATGAAGGCTATGCTAAGAGAAATGAAGGAAAATGCACAGGGACCAATAATGATGGGAAGAAAACTGGGACTCAGATCAATGGAGTGGACAAGAAGGAAGAAACAATCAAACAGAAAAGAATGAAGAAACAAGAATTCAAAAAAATAAGGAGAAGCTTAGGAACCTCCAGGACACCTTTAAACGTTCCAACATCCGAATTATAGGGGTACCAGAAGGGAAAGAGGAAGAGCAACAAGTGAAAAAGTTATTTGAACAAATAATAAAGGAGAACCTCCCCAATCTGGCTAATTAAATACACTTCCAAGAAGTCCAAGAAACTCAGAGAGTCTCAAAGAAGTTGGACCCAAGGAGGAACACACCAAGGCACATCATAATTACATTACCCAAGATGAAAATGAAAGAGAGAATCCTAGAAGCAGCAAGAGATAAGGAGACAGTAACCTACAAAGGAGTTCCTATCAGACTGTCAGTTGATTTCTCCAAAGAGACCTTGCAGGTAAGAAGGGGCTAGAAAGAAGTATTCCTTCCAAATCATGAAAGGCAAGGACCTACACCCAAGATTACTCTATCCAGCAAAGCTTTCATTTAAAATGGAAGGGCAGATAAAGTGCTTCTCAGATAAGGTCAAGTTAAAGGAGTTCATCATGACCAAGCCCTTATTACATGAACTATTAAAGGGACTTATCTAAGAAAAAGAAGATAACAAACATGTACAGTAAAATAACAACAAACTCACCATTATTAACAACCACACCTAAAATAAAAACAAAAACAAACTTAGCAAACAACTAGAACAGGAACAGAACCACAGAAATGGAGATCACATGGAGCATTAGCAACAGGGGAGTGGGAGGGGGAGAGAGAGGGGGAAAGGTACAGAGAATAAGTAGCATAGATGGTAGGTAGAAAATAGACAGGGGGAGGGCAAGAATAGTATGGGAAATGTAGAAGCTAAAGAACTTATGACTCATGGACATGTACTAAAGGGGGGAATGTGGGTGGGAGAGGGTGTGCAGGGTGGAGGGGAATGAAGGGGGAGAAGGGGACAAGTGCAACAGCATAATCAATAAAATATATTTTTTTAAAAAGATCAATGTTGGCCAGGGATTGGAGAGAAGGGAGGGATGGATAAGTAGAACAAAGAGAATGTTTAGAGCAGTGAAACTATTTTATATGAAACTACAATGGCAGATACATGTTATATAGTATACTTTTGTCAAAACCTATAGAACAACAAAAATAACAAAAAGGCCTAAACAACACCAAGAGTAAATTCTAATGTAAACTATGAACTTTGAGTGATTGTGATGAATCAATACAGGTTCATCAATGAAAACAAATACACTACTGCAGTGCAGGATGTTGATAATGGGTGTAACAGAACCTCTGTACTTTCTGTTCAATTTTGCTGTGACTCTAAAACTTCTTCAAGAAAAATTGAGTCTATCAAAATTTTTCAGTTACAACAGGTTTATAATATGCCTATAAATTTATATATGTTTAATAGCATTTTAAATAAAAATATTTTCTTGTTTCTAAGATATATAATGTTATAAAACAAAAGCTATGGCCTTATTTTTATCTTAAGAGAATGTTTTTTAAAACCTACAAAATACCAAATCCTCCATGTTTACATATTTAAAAGAAACATCATAACCCTTAGTATTCTAGAAAGTTATTGTGGAAGAACTAAAATACAGTTCCCTTAGCATAAAAAGGGTAATAGTTGAACACCATCACATTTGTCATAGGTGGAGTGTTTCTCCCATGGTAATTTATTCATTGGTTTTTAGGACTCAGTTCTCCAGGGGTAACAACAAAAACGAGACACATAACTTAAAAAATTGAGGAAAGAGAGGGAAAAAGTATGGAATACCACCAAATGAAAACAACAGACAGAAACACACACACACAAAGAATAAATGGAGGCACAGAGCTACCAGAAAACAAAATATATAATGGCTATAGTAAATCCTTGTACATCAATAATTACCCTAAATGTAAATGAACTGAATTCACCAATAAAAAGGCCCAGAGTATTAGACTGCATCAAAAAAAGAAATCCAACCATATTTATGAAGACACATCTAAGCTGCAAAGACAAAGTGAAAGGGTGGAAAAAGATTCTCTAAGCAAATAGCATCCACAAGAAAAGAAGGCATAGTTATGCCTATATCTGACAAAATAGATTTCCAGATAAAGGTAACAGGAGACAAAGATGGACATTTTATAATGATAAAGAAGACACTACATCAAGAAAACATAATACTTCTCAAAGCACATGCACCAACTCAGGAAGCACCAAAACATATAAAGTAAACTACTAAGGGAACTACAAGGAGAAACTAACAAAACACACTCATAGTAAGGGGCCTAAATACTCCATTGGCAGCTTTACACAGAACATCCAAATGGATAATCAACAAAGAAAGACTGGCCTTAAATGACACATTAGATCAAACAGCCATAATTGACATTTACAGAGCCTTTCGTCCCAGAACATCAGATTATGCATTCTTCTCCAGTGCACATAGAACAATCAAAAGGGTGGACTACATGTTAGGGCATAAAACTGGCCTCAACAAATTTAAGAAGACTGAAATCATACCAAGCATATTCTCTGTCATAGATGAAATGTTTTTCCCATGATAATTTATTCATCAATTTATGGAACTAAGTTCTCCAGGGATAACAACAAATCTATGAAAAGATTCTATATAGATAAATTCAATGTTTCCATTCCTGACTGAGCTGACAAATGTAGAGTTGTCCACATTTGGGTGGTCACCTGGTGCTTACAGACTAGTGTTACAGAATACAGAAGTTATTTCAATATACAATATATAATCATTATTAGTCATCCCCATGTGTGGGCGTCTCAAAAGCAGAAAGGCACAAAGTGTTATGTTTATCCTTTTTGAAAGCAGCAAAGAAAATAAAGTGTACTGTCTACAGTCCATAAAACCTAGTCATCTCAGATTTTTCTAAGATTTAAAATAATAGCATACTTTAAAACATAATCCAGTCCAATAATCCTCAGAGGAAAAAGAAACAGTAAAGAAACGGTTCATCTCTAGAAGTATAACCTTTTACTATTGTTTAGAGTGGGCAACTAAATATTTATATTTTAAGATGCTAAAATATTCTAAGAAATCTTGCTTTACTCTATGATGTTAAAACTCCACAAAATTAAGCACAATTTTAGTTTTTAGAGAGTTAGGCAGAGAAAAGTGAACTGAAATATAACATTGTGTGTGATTTCTTTAAAGATGCATGTGAATTCAAAATTAGAAGCTTTCTTCTTTCCATGAAACAGGGGGATGGGTAGTCAAAGAAAATAATATATGTGAGAAATCTAGTATTCTAAAATAGCTATTACATAATTGTGTTTATTATGCCTCACTTGCCAATTCCTTGAAACGTGTCACTCTGAGAGGAAACATTTATAATCTCCTACTGCCATCTTATGTAATGTCTTGTCACTGCACAATACAAAAGGAGAAATATATATTAAGGAAAAACAAGAGCAGTTTCTGAAAGTTTTTATCAACTCACAGTTCCCACATAAAAATTAAGTATCTTTTGTTCCATTCCCCATCTATTTACATTAGCATTTTTAAAAATTTGGTTATTGAGCAATTTATAATTGCTTTCCTATTAATTTCTTAAATGTTCTATTCTAGTCATATTTATTATCTCATATAGTTTATTGTAATGTAAAATGCTGTGTAGCATTATATAATATTCAGATACATGACTAATGTAAAAGCTGGAGTTTAAAATGTATTATATAACAATAAAGTAGAAACAAAGCACAATTCTATTTTTTAAAGCAACAGAAGTCAACATTCTTACAAAAGTTTATCATGAAACCAGCCAAGTCATAATACATCAATTTTATAAAGAAGAATTTTAATTTAATGGGTCACATGTAAACATATGCCAGCATTTTAATCTAAAAATCATACTGCAAGTAGGTGAATTTGTTTTGAGTTTTCTGTAAATTCTAGCAATTTTTTTAATACATGTCACTAATAAATTCAAAAAACCACACGGACCAATACAAATAGGAGAGCCTCCTCACTCCTGTTTGATTACCTAATACCAACATCCCAACTATTAGAGAAATAGGTCATTAGGAATGTGTTCATATATAAGTGAACAACAAACAAACAAACTACCAACTAACCATGACTCACACAAATCAAGGTTTTTCTCCACAAGCAGGATATGTTACCTTTAATTCTATTTCTCAACAATGTCAATAGTTACTAAGATTCCTTCCAGCTTTGCATTCTACCATCCTTAGACCATTGACCTTTCTCCTCATGTTTGTCATCTCATGGTTACAAAATGGTTGCTATAGTTCCAAAAAATAAATGTGTCAAGATTAAAACAAAGTAAAAAAAGAGAGTGCCAGAATCATCCATCCCTATATTATCATTATTAGCCTCATGGCCAGGACTATATAACCTAGCAACTTCTAGATGCAAACAGTATTTAATTCAGCATATTCACTATGAACAAAACTAGCAAGATACAAGGGAGAAGTGGATAGTGGGAAGAAACAAAAAAATGTCTGCCACAAGGAATGAGATTAACATTGCTCTATAATTAAGACTTTGGGCCCAGATTACTTAATGCTAGGTAAAATGTTAGGGAAAAAATAAACAGCCAAGCTTGAAGCAAGTAAGGGAAACTTTCAAGTGCCATAGACAAAGAAAACCAATAATAATGCATGGGAATTGAAGTGTAGATTTCACAGGGGTAACTGGAATCAATACACCCAGGAGGCAAGAGTAGAGATGTCAGGCCCAAACACAGGCAAGAGCTGGAACTGATCTGGATGGAGAGATCTAGCCAGGAGAACACCAATGTAAGGACCCACACTGATATAGGGAGTATACTCCAGTCCTGGGCTAAACCAGAGGTTTTTTTTTTAAGAAATAAGAACACCTGTTCTACATTGTGTTCAGATATAGAACCTGGGTTCTCAACTCGCCCAGAATAAAAATACCAATGAAAGAAAATAATGGGAATAGTCTAGACCCCTTCTAGACATCAATCCTGTAAGTACACTATAACTAGCAACCATAAAACCTCCTCAGTGGGATACCTTCACAGCCCAGAGCACACAGAAAATAATTGCTGCAAAAGATGAAGTTGCTGGCAAATAAAAAAAAAGCATGCAAAGAAATGCCAAGAGGGGCACAACAAATGGGATAGATCATCCCAATAGATAATAGAGTATCTATTACTCTAGATAATACAGTAATCTCAAAGGGTCTTTTCCAGATCTGTTCTTTGTCAAAATCTTTCAAATGTAATGAATAAGAGCCATAAATAGGCGTTCTGGCCAAGATGGTGGTGTAGGTAAATGCAATACTTGCAACCTCCCTAAACCACATCAAAATTACAACTAAACTACAGAACCATCACTGAGAACCACCTGAAATAGAGCTTAACAGAAGTCCTATAACTAATGATATAAAGAAGAAGCTACATCTACACAGCTAGAAAAGGCAGAGACACAGAACAGGCTGGTTGCACATCTGTGTATGGCAGATAAAAATTGGGAGGGTTATCTCCTCTGCAGAGGTCCTCCCTGAGGAGGGAGAGGTTCCAGCCCTACACCAGACCCCCCCACTCCAGAGTTCCAGTGATTGGAAGAGAAGTCTCCATAACTTCTGGCTGTAAAAAACAGTGCTGGGGGGAGGCGGTGGCTGAGTGAGACACAGGGCTACTGGAGTCCCAGGTAGTTCCTCTTAAAGGGCCTTCACACCAATTTACTTGGACTCACTCACTCTGAGCTCCAACACTGGGACAGCAGCTAAAAAGGTTCCAGGGACATATAAGGAAGAACTGAATTGTCTGGCTTCACAACATGGGCTAGAGGGGTAACTTTCTCCCCAGACAGAAGTGCTGGTAGAGGCTACTGTTCCTTTACTAAGCTTTCCCCTAACCAAGCCAGCAGACTGGCATCTTTTCTGAGACTCCAGTAACCTAGCTATTACTGTTCACTCACCCTGGTGATTCCCTGAGACCCCACCCTACCCAACTTCTGGGCTCATGCTAGCCATTTCCAGTGGCTTTCCACACAATGGACTTCTCCTGGCTCATGCTGTAGACTTTCTAAAATTTCTCAAAAAAGCAGCATCTGGCCTCTGCATACCTGTACCTCTTGCTAAGTGGTCTCAGGCCTTGGACTAGTGGCAATCAGCCATGGTTTGCAGCTTGGCCTCTCCCAGGCACCTCTACATCTAGTACAATTAAAGTCATCTGCTGACCATTTTATAGCTCATGGTAGGTGACCCCAGGCAGAACACAAGTTGCAGCTGACCTTGGCCTGCACCTCTGGGGAGGCCCAAATACAGAAAATCTGGTGGACAGCTTCTGACCACACCAGATTATACCCAACCACTTCAACAAGTGACACACTCAAGGGGTGGATTCAGTGAGCACCAAGGCCCCACTGAAGCAAGCCCTGCTCTGTAGGGTCAGCCCCTGCATAGCAGCTATTCCATTGTAGTTGCAGTTGGTCCTCACAACTGATCAACCTAGGGGACAATCCCTGGCAGTAGTGTGCCAACAGCAATCAGGGTTTAACTACAAAAAAAGAGTACACATAGCCCACACAGGGTTGTGCCACTGGGTGTAAGAGCACCAACTAGGTAAGGCCACTCTACCAAAACAAGGGTTGTAGAAGCTCTTCCTAATACATAGAAACAAACACAGGGAAGCAACCAAAATGAGGAAACAAGAAACAGGTCTCAAATGAAAGAAAAAGAAGAAATCTCCAGAAAAAGAATTAATAAATGGAGGCAAGCAAACTCCCAAATACAGAGTTCAAAACAATGGTGAAAAGGATGCTCAAAGAACTTAGTGAGAACTTCAACAGCATAAAAAATAATATGGAAACCATAAAAAAGAACCAGTCAGGAATGAAGAATACATTAACTGAAATGAAGAATACATTACAGGGAATCAGATTAGTGATTTGGAAGATAAGGAAGAAAAAAACAACCAATCAGAACAGCAAGATGAAAAAAGATTCCAAAAAAAATTAGGATAATGTAAGGAGTCTCTGGGACAACTTCTAGAGTACTAACATTCTCATCATAGGAGTGCTGGAAAAGAAAAGAGAGAGCAAGGAATTGAAAACCTATTTGAAAAATTAATCCCTGAAAATTTCTCTAATCTGGCAAAGGAATTAGACTTACAAGTCAAGGAAGGGCAGAGAGTCCCAAAAAAGATGAACCCAAAAAGACCTACATAAAGACACATCATAATTAAAATGCAGGTTAAAAATAAAGAGAGAATCTTAATAAGCAGCAAAAGAAAAGCAGTTAAGTTCCCCGCAAGGTGGCTCCCAAAAGACTGTCAGCTGCAATGGCAACTTTGCAGGTCAGAAGAGATTGGCATGAAATATTCAAAGTGATGAAAAGTGAGGACTTACAACCAAGATTAACCTACCCAGCAAAGCTTTTTGCTGTCTTAGAAGCTCTTTATCTATTCCTAAGGAGCTAAAAGCTAAAGGTGTTCATCACCACCAAACCAGTATTACAAGAAATGTTAATGGATCTTCTTGAAGGAGAAGAAGGAAGAGGAGAAAGGGAAGGGGAAAAAGAAGAAATATGAATTATAAAATGGCAATAAATACATATCAATCAACAATTACTTTAAATGCAAGTATATTAAATGTTCCAATCAAAAGATATATGGCAACTGAATGGATAACAAAACAAGACTCTTACATATGTGGTCTACAAGAGACTACTTCAGAGTGGAAGACACATATAGGCTGAAAGTAAAGGATGGAAAAAGATATTTCATGAAAATAGAAACAAAAAGGCTGGGACAGCAATACTAATATTAAGATGCAGCAATTCCATCTCTAGGTATCTATCCAAAGAAACTCAAAACACTAAATCAAAAAGACAACATACATCACTATGTTTATTGCAGCCTTATTTACAGTAACCAAGATATGGAAGCAACCTTAGTGTCCTTCAACAGATGAAGGGATGAAGTGGTGCATATATACAACAGATATGATTCAGCAACTAGAAAAAATGAAATTTTGTCATCTACAACAACGTGGGTGGACCTAAGTATATTATGCTAAGTAAAATAAGTCAGACAGAGAAAGACAAATAGCAGATGATTTCATGTATATATGGAATCTAAAGACAAAATAAATACACAAGCAGAACAAGACATAGACAGACATAGATACAAAGAACCTTTTGATGGTTGCCAGATGAGAGGGAGGTTGAAGGAATGAGTGAAAAAGAAAAGAGATTAATAACTATAAAGTGGTAGTTACAAAACAGTCATGGGGGTATAAAATACAGCATTGGGATTATATTTATTAACATTGTAATAACTATACGGTGTCAGAAGGGTACTAGACTCATTGGGTTGATCACTCTGTAAGTTATATAAATGTCTAATCATGCACTTGTACACTTCAAACCACTATCATATATACACCAAATGTAATTTTAAAATAAAAAAGAACCATAAACAGAGTCCACAGTAGGTCCTGGGGAGTTAGGAAAGGGGAACAAGAAAAAATATTAAAGAAAACAGAAGACTTGACTTTCTCCTTTTCTCCCACGACCCTAAAATGAGCTTACATGTCATTGAGAAAACAAATGAAAGGGCAAAAGGACAGAGTCATTTACAAGAAAAAATCAATATGAAATCAACTGAATTTTAGAGAGCTAAGGGACATAGGGCAGAGGTCATATAATAGAAAATTGTGAAGACTTACTCCCTGCCCCTGCAGGTCTCCAAAACATCCTCACAAAGAATATAATAAACCAGATGATGACATAGCAAACAAAAGAAGAAATTTACTTGGTATGGATGTTGTGTACTGAATGAGACAATGTATATAAAGTGTATAAGTGTACTTCTGAGAAGAGAGTAAACTATCACTACTGCCATTCTAAGCACTTGCCTACTGTGGGGTATTTTCCTGACTTGCTGATGGATGAAATTGCTAAAACAGATTATAAGATCTCAAAAACCAATCTCTTGACCATAAAAATACAATTGTATTTTGCAGTTTATAAACTGCATACATACAATTAAATACCCAACAAGAGAAAAATGTGGCCTGATGGAGAGAAAAGATAAACTAAACTAGGATTACTTCTAGAACTATGTTTCAACT
Source organism: Tonatia bakeri (assembly GCA_004024845.1). NCBI lineage: Eukaryota > Metazoa > Chordata > Mammalia > Chiroptera > Phyllostomidae > Tonatia > Tonatia bakeri. The sequence goes on along the minus strand of PVIA01015956.1, from coordinate 3,124 downwards.
ACTAGCAACTATCTTTGAAAGCTGTTTGGTTTGCATTGCATATTCTCTAACATGTCTTAACAATGTTAGCAAAGATATAAAAGGAAAAATTCTGTGCTATGTTCTGTTTCCAACTTGTACACTGGGGAAGCATCCAGCCATTACTGCAGCAGGTTGACTCAGCTCATCAACAAATAGGGAAAGTAGCAGTTCTTTTGAAGATGTTGAAGTACTATTTATCATGTCTTCATAGCACAGGCTTTCCCCAGAAAAATGGATGCTTATGTAATAAATTATCTGAATAGTTCAAAATAAATCCTAAAGTAGGTGAATTGTCAGCTGAATTTTGAAAAATCTATGGGGTCAGGGAAGGGACAAATTACCATAATACAGCTGACTCCTCTTTCTACATTCACAGGCTTGTGTCCAGCCCTAATCATATAAATTTAAATGAGTTTTAAGGAAATTGGAAAGATCCAAAATATATTAAAATATGTCCACTAGATGAGATATCAGTATTAACAGCAAAGATTAAATGTGCTGCTTTATTTCACATAGAAGATACATAAATGCTATTTAAATTCTTCTTCTGAAGTATTTCAGATATTTTAGGAGGAAATTATGTTATTGTTCTCAGTGAGGAAAAGAGATCAAAATTGTAACAAAAATGATACACAAAAAGAATCTATGACTTTCAGTCCTGGCTAGTGTGGCTCAGTGGATTGAGCACCGGACTGCAAACCAAAGGATTGCCAGGTCAGTTCCTAGTCAGGGCACATGCCTGGGTTGGGAGACAAGTTGGACCCCCATAGAGGTTGTGCAGAGGCAACCACACATTGATGTTTCTCTCCCTCTCTTTCTCCTTCCCTTCCCCTCTCTCTAAAAATAAATAAATAAAATATTAAAAAAAAATCTATGACTTTCAAGACACTAAATCCTGAAATAAGCTATCAGGAACAAGAACTAACTTCCATTTTTAGATGTCCATTAAAAAAGAGTCAACAATGGTGCAATTATGAGTGATTTCCACTCCTTTGTACTTTTCTGGATTGTATAAGTGTGTATAACCTTTTATGATAAAAAAATTTCAAAAAATAAAAATTGAAAACCAAAGTAACATGGTTCAGACCATCAGTTATATGAAAAAGGACATTAGAAAAGATATGAAAGTCTGTGTCTTATTTTTAAAATTTTCAACTGATTTTGAGAGAGAGAGAGAGAAACATTGATATGTTGCTCCACTGATCTATGCATTCATTAGTTAATTCTTGCATGTGTCCTGACAGCAGATTGAACCCAGAACCTTCACATATTGGGACAATGCTCTAACCAACCAAGCTACCTGGCCAGGCATCTAGGCTTTTACTCTACATTTAAAAAAAAAAAAAAAAAGACCTTCTACAAATTAGGTTCTGTGTAAATAATTTTTATCGAATATTAATTATTCTTAATAATAAACCTAGGAATGTTAATATATTCAATCAGTTCTTCAATATATAAGTAATAATTATTAAGACCTGAACTGTTCAATCACTTGATAGTTATTTAACTTCTTAACAACATTATGGATGGTAGAGAAAGTGAGGAACAGTGGGTTACTCCCTCAAAATAGAACTATTAAAAAGAAAATGTCTAGCCAAGAAAAAAATAACATGTCACTTATCATTTCAGGAAAAAAAATAAAGAAAATGGAAAATAATAATTGTCCCACATACTAACCTTCCAGCTCTTTATAATTTTCCTTTATATTGTGAAATAAGTATGGCAATGCACATACAGGAATATTCTTAACAACGACCATGTTCTGGTTCATAATATAGCAGAACTATAAAAGGTAACCAACAAAGTTACAAAAGAACATAAAATAATGCTTTCACGAAGAGCAATAAGCTATATAAAAACTGGACAAAATCCAACCATAGTAATATATAACACTTCTTGCTAAGACAATGACACACACAGGAACACATAAATGTAACAGATCGATTTTAGCCTGGTTTCCTAAGATACAAGTATCTTATAAATCATTGTTAAATCAACTTTAATTACCAAGTCAGTTTAAACCAGGTTAGACCTAAAGCAGGATCACCAGGTTTCTGAGAGCTAACAGGATTATTAACTACATAACCTGAGTCATTTCTATTTCTAAGTGTTGCTTATTTAGCCTAAGTTTCCTAAACTTAATTCAGATAACTGAATTCAGAGAACTAAGCTGAGAAAATGCTGCCTTGATGCCATCCTCTTCATGGAGCTAAGGAGCAGAGATACTAGAAGTCAAACATGAAAAGCTAATAAAATGCTAGGCAACAAAGAAGAAAACACATTTGTGAAAGCAGAACCTCTCAACCTGAAATCAAACTTGAATCTCCTGGGAAGTCTTTTTTACATTGTCGTATCAATTAAATCAGAATCTTTAGCAATTGAACTCCTGCTTTTTAAAAATTCACCAGATGATTCTATTTAAGAGAGAGGAATAAAAAGCATTGCAATAGACAATATCAAGCAAACAATATTATTCAGATTGAATGCATCCAAAAGAGAGAATTGTGTTCCAAACAAAGAGTCAGCTCCAAAGGGAATTAGAACATAAATATGATAATTTTTTAACTCTAGAATACAAAAATGACAAATTTTAGTAACCAAGTTACCAAGAAATTATCTCAGGGGTTGACTCCTGCAGAGATAGTGAAAGAAACCAAAGTAAAAATCCTCCTTGGTGTCCTTACTCTTCAAAGGCCATCAAAACAAATAGCTAATACCATCAAGAAGCAGAGCAATCAAAGAAGTGGGGAAAAAAATGTTTCCAGAATACATCTGTTGTTATTTGGATATTGTCACCAACCTCAAAGTAAAAAGCCTTGAAAATAACTATATAAGCATTTTTTAAGGCATTCATCTAAATTCAGGTCACAAAAAACAAACAACAACAACAAAAAAAAAACGAGATGAGAGAGTTCCGGCCAAGATGGAGGCATAGGCAGTCGCACTGTGCTTCCTCGCACAACCAAGACTGAAAACAACAAAGATCGAGAAACAATTAACAACCAGAACAGAGGGAAATTAATTGAACAGAAGTCGGGCTCCAGTACATCCAGACCGGTAAGGAGCGGCGGAGTCGGGAGGCCTGCGAAGTGGGATCGAGAGG
>PVIA01015955.1:0-20766 GCA_004024845.1 Tonatia bakeri | reverse complement strand
CTTCTTCTTCTTCTTCTTCTTCTTCTTCTTCTTCTTCTTCTTCTTCTTCTTCTTCTTCTTCTTCTTCTTCTTCTTCTTCTTCTTCTTCTTCTTCTCATGTAGCTGTCCAGATCTCCCAAAACCATCTGTTGAAGAGGCTATTTTTACTTCCTTTTATGCTTCTACTCCCCTTTGTGGAATATTAATTGACCATAGAGACTTGGGTTTATTTCTGAGCTCTCTATGCTGTTCCATTGGTCTATGTGTCTGTTCTTATGCCAGTACCATACACAATACAGTATTATTAACTATAGAACAATGGTGTACATTACATGCCCATGAGTCATTCACTTTATAACTGGAAGTTTGTACTTTTTTTTTCTCATCAAAACAGACTTTATTGGGGTGCCAGGGGTGCCCCACCCGCTCCCCCACTCAGCCCCCGGCCACAACCCTCGCACTCGGTACACCCGTCCTCCCTCGGGGTGCACGGCACCGCACACACCGCTCACCAGCCACTGAGGCGGTGGCTGTAGCTGCGACGCCCCGATCCCCGGAAGTTTGTACTTTTGATCCCATTTACTCATTTCTCTCCCTTCCCCCACACCAGCTATTATTCCTCTAAACAAACTTCTGCTCCCTTTTTCTCTTCTTCTTCTGGAATATTGATATGTTCTAATATTTGTGCCTTCAATCTTTTTCATTTTTTTCTCTGCTCATCTTTGATTGTGTTATTTCAAAATTCCTCTCCTCCAGCTTGTTTGTTCTGTCTACCCCAATGTTGTCTATTGCGTTTTATATTTCATTAATTGAGTTCTTCAGCTCCAGAATTTGTTTGGTTCTTTCATATGATTTCCATGTCTTTGGTAAATTTCTCATTTTGTTCATATATTATATTTTTCCTGGTTTTATTGAATTATCTGTTTTCTTGTAGTACATTTTAGTTCCTTAAAACAGCTTTTGAATTCTTTATTATAATATACCATGTCTTTGTGCTCAGTTATTGAAAGATTGTTATCTTCTTGTGATGGCATGTTTTCTTTTTTATTCTTCATTTTCCTTAAAGTTTTGCATTGCTGATTTCTCATTTGAAGTAGCAGATACCTCATATCTTTACTAATTGCTTTCAGATGAGGTATATTGTTGTATCTGGGGTTCTCTCTGACTTGGTATTTATGGACCTGCTCAGCACTTCTTGCTCCTCCCAGTGGTAGACTTCTTCAGCTTTTATGTTTTCTCTGGTTCTTACAACTCATGGTATGGCTCCTGGAAACCTCTGTTTTGTTTTCAACAAAGTAATATAGCCATTCAAGTTTGTGGTTTCTTGCTTGACAACAGCTTGTTTTGTTTTTCTAACAGCACTCCAATTACTGGGCTCATACTTACTGCCACAATTCAGAATGTGCACAAGGAGCACCACAAAGTGGGACGGGGTGTGGGTGTAGCACTGGTAGCATTGAGGTGCCACTGGAACAAATGGGGAGATCCTTCACCAAAGTTCTTCCAGAAGCTAATGGGCAAAATTCCTGCTTAACTCCTGAGTGCAAGTCAGCAGGCACCGTGTCCCTTTATGCCCTTTGATAATTTTATCTACCTCCTTCTTGATCTCTTTTCTTCCAGCCATAACAGTCCCACATCAATACTCAAGGTGAAGCTGAAGAGAAATTGATTTTTCCAGCAACATCTTATACATTGAGGGAGCCAGTCTCTCACTGCTATCTTTTTCCCTTATGTGAGAGTTAAGCTGTGTCACCTTGCGGGGGCAGGCAGAACTGGCACACTTTCTTTTGTCCTTTCTGTTGTACCCAAACTAATTTTTGTAAGTTTGCTTATTTCTCCAATGACATGCTGGAATCTCTCCTTTTACATATTTTCTCTTGCCTGTGGGTATTTACCCAAGTCATTACTCTGACTTTCCCCCCAACCACAGCCAGTAGGGTTTGGAGCAGGTTTGCTGTTTCTGCTGCTTTCACAGTTGTAATGAGGTCTGTTGACCTATTACTAGATGGACATGTGGAAGATATCCCTACCAAGTCCCTCAGCATTTATTACTGGATCCCAAAACTCCCACAGTGGCACTCTATTCATGGATGGTAACTAATTAGTTGTTTTAAAGGGAGGACAAAAACTAGGGATATCTTAGCTACCATAATGTTAAATGGTGTGCTTCCTATCAGGTGTCTAGACAGGTGTGGTTCCTGCTGGGTCCCTGCGAAAACTACTGGGTCACTGGCTGGGTCCCTGAGGCTCTTGGCCCTTCACTGAGGTTCACTAGATCCAAGTTCCATGGTGACTTTAAGGTGTGAAGTAAGACTAACATCAGCAAGCCTGTGTTCAGGTACACAGGCAGACATGTCTCCCAATGGGTCCCTGGGTAAACAGGATTACTGATCATCCACAGGTGAGAGGGGCCAGAGCTAGGTAACCAGATGCTAAAGAGTCCACAGCAGAATCAAGGTCAGTGGGCCTGTTACCTGAGGCTTGGATGGATGTGACTCCTCCTGGGACCTTGGCCAATGGTGCTGATGGTAGCGCCAAGGCCAGACGGGGATAAAACTGAGTCTACATTCAGATGGGACCATTTCCAGATGTGTGGCTGAGATCATGATAAGTGAGCCTGCCAACTTATGGGCCTGCCTTCAAAGTCTTGAGCTCCACCATGGTTTCACAAGCTCCTATATGGATCCAAAGTTCCCAGAAAAGTACTTTTTCCATGGATAGCCACCAAATTATTATTGCTAAGCAGGGAAACTCCTACTACTATGTTACTTATGTCACTTGTCCTGGAAGGAAATTTACATGTCAGTGACTTACTAACTGTTAAAGAATCCCAAGACATCAAGAGTGAGGGGAAATGACAGTGCAATGCCAGAACTAGGATGAGTCAAGTGAGGCACCTAAGGTACAAATTTTAAGAAGGCACTTACTTTTACAGTTGTGCAAGGTATAACTTATACCCTAGGTGCCCCAATTGCCTAGCTCCAGTCTTGGTACTGGGAAAGTGAGCCATGAAAGAAGGGGAAGTAAAACAAAGCAGCACATTGTGAAGCTAGAACTACATAACAAGAAATGTAACATAAAGTCTCTGAGAGACTGTTTTTTGGAACTACTGAATCTTTTTCTTTATACATATAAATGCACATATTGATATTATATGCAGCTACAAATATAGAAATACATGGTTTAATTTTATTATTGTCTTTTGCATATATGGAATCATATTGTAACCATTGTTCCACAACTTTATTTTTTATTAACTTCTTTTTATCATTGTTCAAGTACAGCCGTATCCCTTTTACTTCACCTTGGCTACACACCCCATGCATCCATGCCTTTCACCCTTGAAGCCACCTGCTTTGGCTTTGTCCTTGTGTCCTTTATACATGTTCCTTGATGGATCATCCCTTATTTTCCCCCATTATACCTCTCCCCCCACCTCTCCGGATACTCTCAGCTTCTTCTTTAATTCAGTTTTTGTTTATATTATGATTTTTTAAATAAAAATGTTTTGAGCAAACAAAAAGAGTCTCACAAATAGTGGGAATACAAAGAAAAAAAAACCCAATTGAAAGGAAAGGAGGAATCTTCAGAAAGAGTGTTAAATGAAATAGAGGCAAGTTAACTATGAGATATTTAGTTTAAAACCATGCTTATAAGAAGCTCAATGACTTCAGTGATATTTACCAAAAACTACATGGAAATCATGAGGAAATTACTGTATACTATATCAGCAAGAAAAAAGATACATAAACTATAAACAAGAGCAAAGAAAAAATGAAGAATACAATTTCTGAATTGAAGAACAAAGTAAAAGGAATCAAATGTAGGCTACATGAAGCAAAGGATCAAATCAGCAAACTGGAGGATAAGGTACAGAAAAGCTCCAAGATAGAATAATGAAAGGAAAAAAGACTCAAGAAGAATGAAGAAGGGTCAAGGGAACTGCAAGACAACATAAAATGTAATAATATCCATATGATAAGGATACCAGAAGAAGAGGAGCAAGGGATAGAAAACCTTTTGAAAAAGTAATGATGGGAAATGTCCTTAATTTAACCAGAGAAAAAGTCACACAACTCCAGGAAGCACAGAGGGTTGCAATCAAGAGGAACCCAAGCAGGCCTACTCCAAGACACATCATAATTAAAATGGCAAAATTCAAAGATGAAGAAAGAATCTTAAAGGCAGCAAGGGAAAAACAGGAAGTAATGTACAAGGGATGCATGAAAAGGCTAGAAGCTGACTTCTCAACAGAAACACTACAAGCCAAAAGGGAATGGCAAGAAATATTTTAAGTAATGAAAAGGAAAGGCCTATAACCAAGAGTACTACTCTATCCGGCAAGGCTCTTAACTAAAATGGAAAGTGAAACAAGGAGTTTTCTATCAAAAGAAGGCTCAAAAAATACACCTCAATCAAATCAGCACTGCAAGATATGCTAAAGGGAGAGCTTTAAGAAGAGGAAGAAAATGAGCGAGACAGAGTGGAACACAGGTACAAAGGAGATAAAAAGGTAATGAATAAACACCTACCAATAATAACCTTATAAATAAATGGACTAAATGCTTCAATCAAAAGACATAGGGAGCTGCATGGATGAAAACCATGACATATACATATACTGCCTACAGGAGACCCACCTCAGAACAAAAGAACTACACAGACTGAAAATGAAGGGTTGGAAAAAAATGTTCCAAGGACATGCACAGGAAAAAAAGCCAGGGTAGCAATACTTACATAACACAAAATGGACTTCAAAAGAAAGGCCACAAAAAAGAGATACAGAAGAACCCTTCATAATATTCAAGGGAAAAATCCAACAAGAAGACATAAACATTGTAAACATACATGCACTAAACATAGGAGCACCCAAATATGTAAGAAAAATCTTGAAAGACTTCAAGAAAGAGATAGACAGCAACACACTTATAATAGGGGATTTTAACACCCCATTGTCAATAATGGATAGATCTTCCAAACAAAATATCAACAAGGATATTGTGGCATTGAACAATTCCCTAGATCAAATGAATTTAACTGATATATATGTAGAGAGAGAGCCTTTTATCCCAAAGAAGCAAAATACACATTCTCTTCAAAAGCACAGGAAACATTTTCAAAGATAAACCACATGACAGGACACAAAACAAGCCTCAACAAATTCAAGAAAATTGAAATCATATCAAGCATTTTCTTGGAACACAAGGGCCTAAAACTAGAAAATGACCAGAAGGAAAATACTCAAAACACTCAAACTCATGGAGATTGAATAGCATGCTATAAAACAATGAATGGGTAAATTATGAGATCAAGGAAGAAATTGAAAAGTTTCTGGAAACAAATGAAAATAAACACACAATAGTTCACAACTTATGGGACACAACAAGGCAGTCCTAGAAGGAAGATCATAGTGAAACAGGCCTACCTAAATATATATATATAAACATTTCAAATAAACAACCTAACCCTACACCTACAAGAACTGGAGAAACTACAACAAAGCCCAGAGAGAGTAGAAGGAGGAAATAACCAAGATCAGAGCAGAATTAAATAACATAGACACTAAAAGAACAATTCAAAGGATCAGTACATCCAGGAGCTGTTTTTTTTTAAAGATAAAACCCACAAGGCTGTACCCAGAAACATCAAGAAAAAGAGAGAAACAACCCCAAAAATAAAATAAAAAATGAAAGAGGAGAGATTACAATTAACACCGCAGAAATACACAGGATTGTAAGAAAGTACTATGGAAAAACTATATGCCAAGAAATTTGTAAACCTGAGTGAAATGGACAAATTCCTAGAAAAAATATAATCTTACAAAACTAAATAAAGAAGAAGCAGATAGCCTGAATAGACTGATAACACATGGTGAAATCGAAGCAGTAATCAAAACACTCATGGCACAGAAAAGTACTAGACTGGACGGTTTCACAGTGTAATCTTTCAAAAAAATTAAGGAAGAGCTAACTCATATTCTTCACAGACTATTCCAAAAACTCCAAAATGATAGAAGACTCCAAGACACTTTTCATAAGGCCATTATCATCCTAATACCCAAACCAGATAAAGACACAACAAGGAAAGAATTACAGGCCAATATCACTGATAAACATAGATGCTAAAATCCTCAACAAAATATTGGCAAACTGTATCCACCAACACACTGAAAGGATCATACACCATGATCAAGTGGGATTCATCTGAGGGATGCAAGGATGGTACAATATTTGAAAATCACTAAACATATGCATAACTTAAACAAAAAGAAAGACCAAATACATATGATCATATCAATAGATGCAGAAAAAACATTTGATAAGGTACAGCACACACATGATAAAAACACTCAGCAAAGTGAGAGTAGAGGTAGAATTTCTGTACATAATAAAGGCTATACAGGAGAGACCTACAGCCAATATCATACTAAACAGGCAAAAATTAAATTTTCCCACTAAGATCAAGAACAAGACAAAGATGTCCATTTTCACCACTTCTATTCAACATAGTATTGGAATTCCTAGCTACAGCAATAAGAAAAGAAAAAGAAGTAAAAGGCTTCCAAATAGGAAAGGAGGAACCAAAACTGTCATTGTTTGCAGATGATAGGATAGTTGTAAATAGAAAAAATTCTATAGACTCTCCCAAAATTACTTGACATAATAAGTGAATTTGGCAAAACAGCAAGATATAAAGTCAATATTCAGAAATTGAACACAATTTTGTACACCAACAATGAAGTATCAGAAAGAGAAATCAGGAGGAAAGAAAACCCATTTCCTATAGCAACAAGAAAAATGAAGTACCTAGAAATAAACCTAACCAAGGAGGTAAAAGACCTGTACTCAGAAAACTACACAAGGCTGAAGAAAGAAATTAAGGAAGACACAAACAATTGGAAGCATATACCATGTTCATGCTTTAGAAGAATTAATATCAACAAAATGTCCATTCAGCCAAAGCAATGTATAGATTTAATGTAATCCATCTTAAAATACCAAGGACATGTTTCACAGATATAGAACAAACACTTCAAAAATTCATATGGAACCATAAACAACCCCAAATAGCTGCAGCATTTTGAGAAAGAAGAAAAATAAGAAAGTATCACAATACCTAATATAAAAATATATTACATGACCACTGGAATCAAAACAGTATGATACAGGCATAAGGACACACACATATATCAATGAAAAAGAATAGAAAGCCCACAAATAAACCCAAGTCTCTATGGTGAATTAATATTTGACAAAGAGGGTAGAAGCATAAAATGAAGTAAAAATAGCCTCTTCAACAAATGGTGCTGGGAGACCTGCATGGGAACATGCAAAAAAATGAAACCTGATCACCAAATTACTCCATACACAAAAATAAATTCAAGGTGGATAAAAGACTTAAATATAAGTTGTGACACCATAAAAGTTCTCAAGGAGAACATACACAGGAAAATCTCAGATGTTCCATGCAGCAATGTTTTCACTGATATGTTCCCTACAGCAAGGGATATAAAGGAAAGAATAGTCAAATGGGACCTCATCAAAACAAAAAGCTTCTTCATGGTTAAAGAAAACAGCAGTAAAATGAAATGGGAACCAAACATATGAGAAAACATATATGCAAATGATACCTTGGAAAAGTGACTGATATCCAAAATATATAAAGAACTCATGTGACTCCACTCTAGGAAGACAAACAATGCAATTAAAAAATTGGCCATGGATTGGAACAGACAATTCTCCAAGGGGGACATACAGAGGGACCAGAGATATATATGAATAGATGTTCAGCATCACCAGACATCAGAGAGATGCAAATTAAAACCACAATGAAACCACTTCACACAGGTGGGAATGGCCATCATAAACAAATCAACAAACATCAGTGTTGGAGAGGTTGTGGAGGAAAGGAAACCCTAGTGCACTGTTGGTGGGAATGCAGACTGGTGCAGCCACTATGGAAAACAGTATGGAATTTATGGAGAGAACTAAAAATTGACCTTCCTGTTAACTCAGCAATACCACTCTTGTGATTATACCCTAAGAATCTTGAAACACCAATTCGAAAGAATCTATGCACATCAATGTTCACAGCAGCAAAATATAAAATAGCCAAGTGCTGGAATCAACCTAAATCCCTGGCAATAAGTGAATGGATAAAAAAAGATCTATGGTATATTTACACAATGGAATACTATGCAGCAGAAAGAAAGAAGGCGTTCCTACTCCTAGAGAGAGCATGGATGGAACTGGAGAGTATTATGCAAAGTGAAATAAGCAAGGTGGTGAAAGCCAAATACCGTATGATCTCACCTATAAGTGGAACCTAATATAGAAAACAAACAAGCAAGCAAAATATAAACAGAAACATTGAAATGAAGGATAAGCTAACAGTAACGAGAGGAGATGAGGGAGAGGGATAATGGGAGACACAAGGGGGTGGGGCATCAAGGAACATGTATAAAGGACTCATGGTCAAAGCCAAAGGCATTAGGTTCAAGGGTGGGAGGTGGGATTGTGTGGGGTAGAGCAGTGAGGTGGGGTGAAATTGCAGACAACTGTATTTGAACAACAATAAAAAAATTTATTAGAAGGCCACGGAAATCAAAACACTCTGGTACTGGCATAAGAACAGACACATAGGTAAATGGAACACAATAGAAAGCTGAGAAATAAACCCAAGTTACTAGGGTCAACTAATATTGGATATAGGGCAGAAGTGTAAAGTGGAACACCATAGCCTCTTTAACAAATGGTGTTGGGAGACCTGAACAGCTACATGCAAAAAAAAAGAAAAAGAAAGAAATTCGACCACCAACTTATACCATATGAGACAATACATTCAAGATAGATAAAGATGTAACTATAAGTCATGTCACCATAAAAGTCCTAGAGGAGAATATAGGCAGGAAAATCTCAGACAGTCCATGCAGCAATGTTTTCACTGATATCTCCCCTATAGCAAGGGACATAGGGGAAAGAACAATTAAATGGGACTTTAAATCAAAATAAAAAGCTTCTGCATGTCTAAAACATCAGCAAAATGAAAAGAGAGCCAGCATATGGGAAAATATATTTGCAAATGATACTTCAGAAAAGTGTTTGATCTCAGAAATACATAAAGAATTCACATGACTCAACTCCAGGAACACAAACAAACCAGTTAAAAAATGGGCAAAGCACCTGAACAGACACTTCCCCAAGGAGGACATACAGAGGGCAAAGAAACATATGGAAGGATGTTTAGCATCACTAGCCATCAGACAGATGCAAATTAAAAACACACTTAGATACCATGTAACACTGGGCAGAATGGCCATCATAAATAAATCAGTAAAGAACAAGTGTTGGAGAGATTGTGGAGAAAAGGAAACACTAGTACACTGTTAGTGGCAATGAGACTGGTACAGCCTCTGTGGAAAAAAGTATGGAAGTTCCTCAGAAAACTAAAAATGGAACTGTACTTTGACCCAAATTCCACTGCTAAGATTATAACCTAAGAATCCTGAAACACCAATTCAAAAGAACCTATGCACCCCAATATTAATAGCAGCACAATTTACAATAGCCAAGTACTGGAAGCAGCCTTGGTGTCCATCAGTAAATGAATGGATCAATAATCTGTTGTACATTCACACAATGGAATACCATACAGCAGAAAGAAAGAAGAAGCTCCTACCCTTCATGAGAGCATTGATGGATCTCGAGTCCATTGTGCTAAGTGAAATAAGCCAGGCAGTGAAAAGCAAATACCATATCATCTCACCTATGAGTGGAACCTAATCAACAAAAGAAACAAGCACACAAAATATAAACGGAGACATTGAAATAAAGAACAAACTGACAGTGACCAGAGGGGGGGTAGGTGAGGATAATGGGGTAAAAAGGGGGAAGGATCATCAAATACAAAGCCAAAGGGTGATAGGATCAAGTGTGGGAGGTGTGGATGGCTGGAGTGAGTGGAAGTGGTGGTGGGAAAATGGAGACAATTGTTTGAAGAACAATAAAAAAGAGAGAGAAGATAAATTATATAATAAAAAATATATTTATATTTAAATAAAAACTATGGCACATTTGCACAATGGAATACTACAGAGCAGAAAGAAAGAAGGAGCTCCTACTCTTCCCAACAGCATGGATGGATCTGGAGGGCATTACACTAAGTGTAAGTAATAAGCCAAGCAGAGAAAGACAAATATCATATGATCTTATCTACAAGTGGAACCTAATCAACAAAACAAGCAAGCAAGCAAAATATAACCAGAGACACTGAAATAAAGAACAAACTGACTGCTTGAACTAATAAAAGAATTTGGCAAAACAGTGGAATGCAAAGTCAATATTCAGTAATCAAAGGCATTTTTGTATACCAACAATGAAACATAAGAAACAGAAATTGGGTGGGGGATCCCATTTGATATAGCAACAAGAAAAATAAAATACCTAGGAATAAACCTAACCAAAGAGGTAAAAGACCTGTACTCAGAAAACCACACAACACTGAAGAAAAAACTTAAAGAAGACACAAACAAATGCAAGCATATACTGTGTCCATGGATTGAAAGAATTAGCATCATCAAAATGTCCATACTACCCAAAACAATTTATAGATTCAGTGCAATACCTATTAAAGTACCAGTGACATATTTCATAGATGTACATTAAACACTTCAAAAAATTATATAGAACCATTAATGATCCCAAATAGTTGCAGAAACTTTGAGAAAAAAGAACAAAGTAGGAGGGGTCACACACCTGATATTAAACTGTATTACAAGGTCACTGTAGTCAAAACACCTGATACTGGCATAAAAACAAGCACATGGACCAATGGAAGAATAGAGAGCCCAGAAATAAACCCAAGTCTCTATGGTCAATTAATATTTGATAAAGGGGGCAGCAGCATAAAATGGAGTAAAAATAGCCTCTTCAACAAATGGTGTTGAGAGATCTGGACAGCTGCATGCAAAAAGTGAAACTCAATAACCAATTTACACCATACACAAAAATAAATCCAAGGTAGATAAAAGACTTAATTATATGTCATGGCACCATAAAAGTCCTTCAGGAGAACATAGGCAGGAAAATCTCAGACAATCCACACAGCAATATTTTTACTGATATGTCCCCTAAAACAAGAGACATAAAGGAAAGAAAAAACAAATGGGACCTCATCAAATTAAAAAGCTTCTGCATGGCTAAAGAAAACAGCACTAAAATGAAAAGAGAGCCAACCATATGGGAAACATATTTGCCAATGATACCTAGGGCAAGGGTTTGATTTCCAAAATATATAAAGAACTCACACAACTCCACTCTAGGAAGACAAACAACCCAATTAAAAATGGGCAAAGAACTTGAACATACAGACACTTCTCCAAGGAGGATATACAGAGGACCCAGGGGTCCAGAGACATATGAAAAGATGCTCAGCATTACTAACCATCAGAGAGATCCAAATTAAAACTATAATGAGATACCACTTCACGCTGGTGATAATCACCATCATAAACACATCAACAAACACGTGTTGGACAGGTTGTGGAGAAAAGGGAACCCTATTGCACTGTTGGTGAGAATGCAGACTGGTGCAGCAACTATGGAAGACAGTGTGTAATTTCCTCAGAAAACTGAAAATGGGACTGTCTTTTGACCCAGCAATTCCATTGCTAGGATTATATCCTAAGAGCCCTAAAACACCAATCCAAAAGAACCTATGCACCCCAATGTTCGTAGCAGCACAATTTACAATAGCCAAGTGGTGGACGCAACCTAGGTTCTGGTCAGTAAATAAGTAGATCAAAAAACTAGTATATTTACACAATGGAATACTATGTATCAGAGAGAAAGAAGGAGCTCCTACCCTTTGGGACATCATGGATGGAACTAGAGAGCATTATGCTAAGTGAAATAAGCCAGGAAGTGAGGGACAAATTCCATATGATGTCACCTTTAAGTGAAACCTAATCAACAAAACAAACAAGCAAGCAAAATATAACCAGAGACATTGAAATTAAGAACAAACTGATAGTAACCAGAGGCAATGTGGGAGGGGATAGTGGGGAGGAAAGAGTAAGGGTTTTCAGAAACAACTTTAAAGGGCACATGGAGAAGACCAAGGGGGGTGGAATTAGGGGAGGGAGCTGGGGATGACTGGGGTGGGCAGAGTGGTGGGGGGAAAAGGCATAAAACTGTACTTGAACAATAATAACATTTAAAAAATAAATAAATAAAATAGAATATATAATTGTCTGTTACTGCATTGAGAGATTAAAGTTAAGAGCCATATGACCACCAAAAAAAAAAAAATAGGTAAGTAAATAAATAAAAAATTGCAGTGGGAAAAAAAAAAAAGACTAAACTGACAGTAACCAGAAAGGAAGGTGTACAGGGTAATGGGTGACAGAAGGGGATGGGTCATCAAGGAATGTGTATAAAGGACCAATGGACAAAGCCAAAGAAGGGTAGGATTGAGGGTGGGAGGTGTGGGTGAGTGGGGCTGAGGTAATTGTTGGCAGGAAAATGGAGACAACTGTATTTGAACAACTATAATAAATGTTTTGAGATGTCATCTGCTCTCAATGACTCACAAATCCCTTAAGAAACAAAAACGACTGAACAGATAATGGGGGAAGTGGGAACAACTGTAAATGAACAACTATAAAAAAGTAAATAATGAGTAAAGTTGACTTCAGATATAATAAAAAATAAAAAGAAAAAATACACTACTGAATAAATATATTTGTGTATAGAAAAGGGGCACTAGAGAGATGCACAAAAAATTTCTGATGATTTTCATCTCTGGGAGAAACAGGAGAGAAGTTGAGTTGAGAAAGTGAGGGTAAGTGACTAATGGAGAACTTTTATAATACTTCTATACAGCCTTCCCATAGGGCTCAAGTCACATTTTCATATAAATAATGTTTGAAATAGCTGACCACTGAGTGGGAACCCAGAATGAGTCTCACACCTAGGTGGTGCCTTTGAGTACCTCCTGCACACCTTCTTGACCCCCTGCAGTTCTACTTATGCAGGTTTAAGCAGCACAACCAGAAACTAGAAAAAGTAAGCATCTCAGAATTGGATAATACACTAGAATAATATAAACTAATCACTAATTTTAAAACACTACTACTTTCAAGTTCCAGCCAAGATGGAGGCATAGGTAGAAACACCTTGTGTCCTTGCAGAACCAAAAGGAGAATAACAACCAATCTAAAGTGGCAGAAAATCAAACTGCATAGAACTCCAATAACCACAGAATTAAAGAAACAGTCAAACAGAACAACCAGACATGTAAGGTGGTGGACAGAGAGAACCAGGGGAAAGCTGCAGACCTGGGGGGCAGGGCTGGCTAAGAAACCAAAGCAAGGCAGTGTAGTATTTGGGGGCGGGGGTGGGGTGGGGCTGGATGCCTTGAGATGGCAAGCTGCACAGGACTGGTGGACTTAGGGGGAAACTGAGATTCAGAGCTTCATGTTGACTACAGTGGTTGCCCTGGTGGGAGAAACTCCCAGTTTCACACAAGAGTTTTTTGAAAAGTGGGCTAGAGACCAGCAGGGGATTTGCATTGTTCCTGCTCTGGCCCTTCTCCCACAAGCAGGGCCACTGCACAGCAAGAAGGGTTGCCCTGCTCTGGTGAATATCTAAGTCCCCTCCCACTTACAACTTAAAGGGAACCCTGAACAAAGAAATAGGACCAAAATAAAAGAACAGAGCAAAACTCCAGAAAGAGAGCTAAGTGAGGAGGCTATAGCCAACCTATGTGATGCAGAATTTGAAGCCCTGGTAATTAAAATACTCACAGGTTTGATTGAGTTTGGTCGAGAAATGAAAGAACAAATGAAAGATACCCAAAATGAAATAAAGCAAAATATTCAGGGAACCAGCTGTGATAGGAAGGAAACCAGGACTCAAATCAACAGTTTGGACAAGAAGGAAGAAATAAACATCCAACCGGAACAGAATGAAGAAACATGAATTCAAAAAAGTGAAGAGAGGCTTACAAACCTCTGGGACAACCTGAAATGTTCCAATATCTGAATTATAGGGACAGCAGAAGGAGAAGAACAACAGCAAGAAATTGAAAACTTATTGGAACAAATAATGAAGGAAAACTTCCCCAAAATGGCGAAAGAAATAGGCTTTCAGGAAGTCCAGAAAGGCCAAACAGTCCCACAGAAGTTGGACCCAAAGAGGAACACACCAAGGCACATCATCATTAACTTACCAAAGATTAAAGACAAAGAGAGAATCTTAAAAACAGCAAGAGGAAAGGAGAGAGTTGCCTACAAAGGAGTTCCCATTAGACTATCAGCTGATTTCTCAAAAGAAACCTCACAGGCAAGAAGGGGCTGGAAAGAAGTATCTGAAGTCGTGAAAGGCAAGGACCTACATTGAAGATTCCTCTATTCAGCAAAGCTATCACTTAGAATGGAAGGGCAGATAAAGTGCTTCCCCGATAAGGTCAAGTTAAAGGAGTTCATCATCACCAAGCCCTTATTATATGAAATGTTAAAGGTACTTATCTAAGAAAGGGAAGATCACAAATATAAATAGTAAAATGTCAAGAAACTCACAACTATCAACAAATAAACCTAAGAAAATAAAAGAAAGAAAAACAATAAAGCAAAAACTAAGCAAACAACTAGAACAGGAACAGAATCAGAGAAATGGAGAGCTCATGGAAAGTTGTCAGTGGGGAGGGGGAAGGGAGTAATACAGGGGAAAAGGTACAGGGAGGAAGAGGCATAATTGGTAAGAATTAAATAGATGGGGAGAGATAGAAATGATATAGGAAACAAAGAACTTATATATACAACCCATGTACATGAACTAAGGGCAGGGGAATACTGGAGGGCTGGGGTATGCAGGGTGGAGGGGTTTTAAAGGGGGAAAAATTTGAAAAACTGTAATAGTGTAATCAATACAATATATTTAAAAATACTACTACTTGCTTTGGGATCTAGGAGTAAATATTTTCATGTGAATTTAACTCTCAAGTTTAAAAAAGTTTATAATTTTATACTTAGGGGGTTACTCCATGGTTATGAGGAGGATATCCCACAATGTTTCACTCAAAAGATTACACCCAGTAAAAAGGTTGTAAGTGTGTCCTCACTGAAACAATTTAATAATGCTTTTTTTTTCAAAAAACCTTAATATCTAACCTTTAAAATTGTAGTGTAAATCCCTTTTCACAGTTTCAATGATATGCTTCACCACAACACTTTTGGAAGGCACAAAAGCGAATTCCCATTGTCCAGAAGAAGGGATCCCTCTGAGGAATGCAGGCAACTTATCAACAGGCTGGAGGGAGTAGTTGAAAGGTCCACTCTTCTTTATAATCATAAACTTGCGTGTTAACAAAAGCACACCAGCAAACAGTAATATCAAGATGATTTCAACAACTATAGTAATGAACTGCCTTCTCTAGGAGATGACAAAAAAAAAAGATTGTTAATTATCCTGAGTATATTAACTTTGCAAATGGCTAATTATTTTATTTTAACAGGCACTTCATAAAAGAAGATGTAATTGGCAAAAAAAAAAAAAGTTCAATATATACTAGCAGCAGTTTCCTAGACTTTTTTTTTCTTTTCTCTATGAGTCAGTCTGCTATCATTTCACTATATGAGGACTCTACATATGAAGAAGAGACAATCCCAGTTCTAGACTGAGAAAAATACAATAGTATGAATTGAAATACAGTGATGGGGCTATCAGAATTTTCCCATTATGATGTCTTAGATGTTGCAAAAGTACTATAAATAGCTTAACTTACCTTTAAAATAAAATTCTTCCAGAGAAGAACCATAAATTTGTTTAACCCCAACAAGTCCATTCTTCAACTATGGAAGAAGTAAAGTTTTTTTAAATTAATATTATCTAACAAGATGTAAATTTTAGACAATTACTTATATTCGAAATACTTAATTTTCTATTCAATCATAAGAGATGACAAGAAAAAACATTTGGAATATTTGAGTTGTTTATCCCTACATTTTTAATTTATTCAGCATCTATTAAGCTTCTAATTTGTACAAAAACCTTGAAGCACAATGATCTATGAATTATTAATGTAAGTTTCCAGGTAAATTTTGTCAGTAGCTTTCCCACTTCTTATCAAAATACTAATTCAGAAACAATACAAAATATAAATCATCACTCTCAGCAAAAAACACCCAGAATAACATGTAAAATCCCAACATGCCACAGAATAATTTGTGAGATTGGAAACACCTACATTAACAGCATTGCTCCTGGGAGCAGATTCATTTTTATATTTAATGAATATATTTTCTGAATATCTACTATGTACCATGTTAAGTGTGGGTGCACAATGGGAAACAAAACAAATCAAACTCTTCCTTCATGGTGTGTGTGTGTGGCATGGTAGATTATTGATAACCTGGGATCACAGGACAGACTGTCTAAATTGACTTCCCAGCTCTACCACTAACTACATAACTTTAAACACTTGACTTAAATGATTGAGGCTACCAGGAAGAGTTGAAATTCATAGCAAACAATGGGAAGCATATCTTATAAATAATAATGAATGTGAAGCACAGTGGCCTTCACAGGGATTGCAGCCCAATTTCAAATAATTTCAGTTCTTGATACTAGGTGAAGGTTATCCTAGATCACAAATTCCTACAGATGCCTGGCATAAAAAATATATCCTTTCTGGAGAAAAATAATGTCATCCTGTTCATACAAGCAATTTTTCTGAATCTGGGCCCAAACTCTCAGGAGCAAAATTTAAAATAACTATGCTTACCATTTTCAAAGCAAAAAATAAAAGGTTTAACAATTTCACAAATAGGAATTAGATTAGGAATTCAAAGGATGGAGGAAGAGGGGCTCCTATACCTAAGCAGAGAAGCTAAACTACTAGGAAGAAATAGGAGAATATCTTTGTGGCCTAGGAGAAGATTTCTTAAAGTAGAGAGAAAAAGCACAAACTATTAAAAAGGGCTTCATGGCTTCATCAAAATCTAAAACTTCTGCTCATCAAAAACTACAATTGCAAAAATGAGAAAAGACATGGAAGGGGAGAAAATATTTCCAACATACATATCTAACAAAATACTTGTATCTAGAATATATAAGGTATTTTTACAAGCCAATAATAAAAAGATAACTCAAACTTTAAAAACAAAAAATAAACTGGAATAGACATTTAATAAAAAATCTTATATAGAATAATGACATAATCATTCCTCCTCATAATAAAATTGACTAGTAATAATCCACAGACAAGACACCATTATGAAAATGCCAGAATGGGGCTGAGCCAAATGGGTGGCCTCATCTGGCCAGGGAGACCAGCGGGCCTTTGTGCTTCATTTGGGTCCACAGACGATGAGCCCTATTGACTATGGAGCCTGTTTCATGACCCAACCTGTGCAAGGAAGCAAATTAGTTCAGCCACTGTGGAATACATTATGGAGATTTCTCAAAAAATTAAAAGTAGTCCCTGGCCAGGGAGCTCAGTTGGTTAGAGTATTGTCCTGCTTTGCCAAGGTTGTGAGTTTGATCTTCAGTCAGGGCACATACAAGAATCAACCAATGAATGCATACATGGAACAATAAATTTTTGTCTCTCTCCCCACCTCTCTATCTTTCTTTCTCTAAGATCAATAATTAAAAATAGATCTACAAGTGATGTAGCAATTTCATTTTTAGGTATATATATCTGAAGGAAAAAAATCATTATCTCAGGAAAATATCTACATTGACTGCCATGATCACTGTAGCATTATTTGCATTAGCCAAGACAGGCAAACAACCTATATGTCTACCAACAGATAAATGGATAAAGAAAATGTATATCTATATCTATAGGTCTATACCTATTTATGTCTGTGTGTATATCTATATCTATACCTAGATATGAGGGGTGACCCCAAAACTGGAATTTACTTATAAAAATCTGTGTATTTACTCTCACATGTTTAAACTTTCAGTCACCTTCAAAGTACTCTGCATTTGATGCAGTACAGTTATTGAGACTTTTTCTACTCTTCAGAACAGTTTTTGAACTTGTTGATTTTCATGCCTTTCAGTGGTTCTGCCATTTTTTGTTTCACCTCTTCCACATTAGCAAAATGTTTTCTTTTGAGGACTATTTTCATCCAGGAAGAAAAAAGTCACTTAGGGTGACATTGGATGAATAGAGAGGGTGGGGCATGTGGGTAATGCCATTTTTTGGTCAAAAACTGCTGAACACTATGCCTGGCTCTTGTAGCTCAATGGACTGAGCATGAACTTGTGAACCAAAGGGTCACTGATTCAATTCCCAGTCAAGGCACATGCTTGGGCACATGCATGCCAGGCACATGCATGCCAGGTCCCCAGTGGGAGACATGGGAGAGGCAACCACACATTGATGTTTCTCTCCTTCTCTCCTTCCCTTCCCCTCTCTCTAAAAATCAATAAATAAAATCTTAAAAAAAAAAACTGCTGAACCCTCACTGCAACACTCACTGCAGTGTGAGCAGGTGTATTCATAAATCACCCATCATGAAATGGGAAAATACATTGAAGGAACCTTCAAAGAAATTTACTGAAGCCAAATGCAGCCTCTCACAACACCAGCTGGTACACCAATACAGATGTGTTCTTAGAACACTAGTGAGGAGGTCTGTACTACAAGGATCCCACTCTCCAGAAGATAATTACAGTTTTAGGGGTCCCACTATATGTGTGTGTGTGTGTGTGTGTGTGTGTGTGTGTGTGTGTGTGTGTGTGTATATATGGAAAAAGTCCAGCCATTGTTAATATAATGAGAATGGTTTGAGCAACATCAATCAATGTAGCCTGGCAGCCAGGGTGAATGGACTGGAATGCTCATGTATCAACAATGAGAGGATGGTAGATGCCACTGAGTGAGCATGTATATTGACCATTGTATTCAAAGTGTCTGAGCCAGAAGAGCAAAGAATATGCATCAAATTCTGTGTTCAGCTTGCACATTCCTCTGCAGAAACTATTTGGATGATTCAGAAGGCTTTTGGGAATGATGCAATGAGTTTAGTGCAAATAAAAGTGTGGCACAAATGCTTTAAAGATAGTGGAGAATCTGTTGAAAGTGATCCATGTTTTGGAAGGCCCACAACAAGCAAAACACCTGAGAATGTTGAACATGTATGGGCTGCAATCAACAAAGATCAGTGACTGACAGTGCATGAACTAGAAGCTGATCTGAGGATTCTTAAAACTACTGTTTCTGAGATTTTGATGCAGGATCTTGGTATGAAATGTGTTGTGGCAAAATTCATTCTGTGACTTCTATTACCAGAACAGAAGGAATATTGTGCTGCAG
Organism: Tonatia bakeri; assembly: GCA_004024845.1. Lineage (NCBI taxonomy): Eukaryota > Metazoa > Chordata > Mammalia > Chiroptera > Phyllostomidae > Tonatia > Tonatia bakeri. The sequence goes on along the minus strand of PVIA01015955.1, from coordinate 1,458 downwards.
TTGCTAAAGACTTGATTCAAAACTCTAGAAATGAACCAGATTTCTTAAAGAAGGTCATAACCAAGATGAATGATGGCTCTATGACTGATCTCAAAATGAAGGCCCAGTCCTCCCAATGGAAGTCATCTGGTTTTCCACACCTGAAGAAGGTGCAGCAAAGTCACTGCAAGATCATGACCATGTTAACTGTGTTTTTTTTTTCTTATTGGGAAGGTATTATCCATCATAAGTATGCTCCTCCAGGCCTAACGATGAATAAGGAATATTACCTCAATTTTATTTGTTGGTTGAGAGATGCAATATGACGCAAACAGCTGCAGCTATGGGCAATGGGTGATTGGCAGCTTCATCCAGACAATGCACTTGCTCATGCACCATGTCTTGCATGGTTTTGGCAAAACATCTAATCACCCAGGTGACTCAACCCCCATACAGCCCAGATTTGGTACCCAAAACTGAAATCTGGCTTTTCCCAAAACTAAAATCACCTTTGAAAGGGAAGAGAATTCAGACTGTTGATGAGATTCATGAAAATACAATGGGGCAGCTGAGGGCAATTTCAACAAATGATTTTGCAGAGTGTTTTGAATAGTGAAAGAGATGCTGGGAGAACTGTGTGAGGTCCCAAAGTGCCTACTTGAAGGAAACTGAGGTGTCATTGTCCTATGTACAATGTTTCTTGTATTTTTTATCTTCTGCAATAAATGTCTCTATCTTTCATAGTGCGTAGCTAGATATTGTCTGAACAGACCCCACATATGCAATGGAATATTATTCAGCCATAAAAGGGAAATCCTGAAATTTTCAATATGATGTATAACACTGGAGCATATTATGCTAAGTGAAATAAGTCAGACAGAGGAAGATGAATACTGTGTGATATCATTTATATGAGGAATCCAAAAGACCAAATTCATAGAAACAGAATATAGATTGGTGGTTGCCAGGGTGGGGAAAGTGGGGGAAAGTAGTCAAAAAGTGCTAACTTCCAATTGTAAGATTAATAAATTATGGGGATGTAATGTACAGCATGGTGACTATAGTTAATAATACTGTATTATATGTTTAAAAGTTGCTAAGAGAATAAATCTAAAAATTCTCATGTGTTAACTAAATGTATTTTGGAATCATTCTGCAATATGTACTTATATCAAATCATTACATTGTATACCTTAAAATTATACAATGTTATGTGTCCAATATATCTATTAGATCTGGAGGAAATATACACAGTCAAAAAACACAAGAAACACTTTGTGAAACCTAGAGCATCCAGACAAGGAGATCAAAGAGACCACACCATTGAACCTCATGGAGTTGCTACCATAGAAGTTCACCTTACAAAGACAGCTAGCGAAGTGAAACATCAGGAAGTGCAGAAACAAACAGAAAGAGTCACCCAAACTGGGGAGACAAAAAACCAACATACAATCAAAAGGAACAGAAGACTCCATACTA
>PVIA01015954.1:0-20768 GCA_004024845.1 Tonatia bakeri | reverse complement strand
ATGTAGCACGAGAAACTGCTAACCAAAATGTTGACATGTTAAGGGATTCAGTAATGGGAACCCATCTGCGAAGATCCCTACAGAGGCTCAGGCTCTGAGTTGGCTTGCGTGGAGCCTGGGGGTACTGTGGAGGCAATGACAGGACTGTTAAGTGCTTTTCTACATGAAAATTATGTTAGTATCCCCTACCAGCAGCTTCTCACACTCCACCCTCTCTTCCATAAGTACACTGAATGGGACTCTTCACCCACAAAAAATGACTTCCCATACAATAAAATCCTAAATATGAAAGTAAATTAGCAAAAGAAGAAAATATAGTAAGGTATGTTTATGGTTTTGATATTGGACATATCTTTCTAAAATAGACAAAATGAAAGCCATAAAGGAAGATTAATGAGGTTAACATCAAAAGTTAGCATGCTTTCAAAGTTAAAAGGCAACAGAAAGGGAAATAATACAAAGGGAGAGATGTAAGATATCAATAAATAAAGGACAACTAAGCAAGTATAAAAGTAGACAAAGGATAAGGATGAGCAAATCTGAGAAGAAATATGGGTGGCTGGTAAATGAGTTCCTAATCTTGCTAGTACTGAGATACAAATTTAAATAATATAATCTTAGAAGTTGTTAGTGGTGGGGAGAAAAAGAGTACTCATCACGGCCATGTTGGAGGCACTGATGTTTTAAAAATGTTCACTATAGCTCCTTTGGAAGGCAGCATGGTCAGTACATGAAACACTGGAAGAGGCATTAGTAGAAATACTAGCAGCAGTTTAAAAGAATGGACTATTGACGTGGATTTAACTAAAAGACATTGAAACAAGCAAATTTTTCAGAACACATAAGAGTATTATATTTTAAAGATTTTATTTATTTATTTTTAGAGAAGGGAAGGGAGGGAGAAAGAGAAGGAGAGAAACATCAATGTGTGGTTGCCTCTCACGTGGCTCCCACTGGGGACCTGGCCTGCAACACAGGCATGTGCCCTGACTGGGAATCAAACCAGCGACCCTTTGGCTTGCAGCCTGTGCTCAATCCACTGAGCTATGCCAGCCAGGGCATAAGAATGTTATAGTTTTAAAATACATTTCTGATACATTTATGTAAGTATGTGCTCAGAAAAAGTTCTGAATAGACACATTCAATTGGTAAGTGTTTCTTCTGGGGAGGGGGCTGCAATTGGATATTCTTGTCAAGAAAGAATTTAGTGTTAGTAATATTTGATGTTATAAACAAGAATGTAATATGATTCTAAAAATTAAAGTACAAAAAAGTGTACTTATAGTGAACTAGGGCAGCTACAGTGAGAGCAGCCTAAGCTGACACTTTTTGGGAATTTGCAGAATCTCTCATTGACTCCCTAGACCTTCCCAGTAACCCTTGCCATTTGGGGAAACAGATCTATAGTGAGAGCATCTGAAGAACTGCCTGCCATCTATCTAGAACAATCAACCATATTCTTTAAAAAAAAATTCTCACCCTTGGATATGTTTATTGATTTTAGAGAGGAAAGGGGGATTGGGAAGAAACATCGATGTGAGAGAGAAACATCAATTGGTTGTCTCCCATATGCACTCCGACCAGGGATTGAACCCACAACCTTTTGGTGTATGTGACAATGCTCCAACCAACTGAGCCACCTGGCCAGGGTCAGGGGAGCTACTGTGAAAGCCTTCCATAGAAGGCTGCCCTCATCAAAGGTGTCAGGTAGAGACACAACTACCAGGAACTGAGACTTCCATGAAGAATGGATCTGATCTATAAAGACAGTTGGCTTCAAGTAAGGAAACGTCATTTCCCAGTCCCTTCTGGTCTCTGCAGAAGAGTGGTGAATTCACGAGAAGGCAAATTTGAATGTATGTATGAGGAACCTTTAAATGTCTTTACTAACTTCTGAATTTTAAGTGGTGGAACCAAAGTGTTTATCTGCTCCTCCTTTGTGAAACCAAGGAAAAGCAACAAGAACAAGAATCAGATGTGGAAGCTCCATCTTGGATGAAGTTGAGACATACAATTCTGAGCCTCAAAGTCCACAAAGAAATGTTGCTAAATGTGGTAAGAATCCTGGAGGAAGCTGCTCTTGCATTTGAGAGCACAAAATTACTCCAAAGCAGTGGTGTATCTGAGCAAAAAACCAAAAACACACACACACCTTGATTTCAGCCACAGTATTACTTTTAAAAGTCTGGCTTTTCAGGTTTCCCTGTCTCTGTTTAGTCTCAGTGGCAGGACAAGGATCAGAGGGCTCAAGAAGAAACACAGGGTCTGAAAAGGGGATTTATTGTGTGACCGATGATGAGCAGGGGCCGCAAAGTAAGGGCCAAATCCTTGCTGCTTCGATTGTGGGCCACAAACTAGCAGTGTTAGCATCACTTGAGAATTTGTTAGAGTTCCAGAATCCTGGGCTCTAACCCTGACCTGATAATTTGAAATATGCATTTTCATAAATCAGATTCCCCAGGTGATTTGAGTATGCAGTCATGTTTGGGAACCATTGGACTAAAACTTCCTGCTACTCTGGATGACTGCCTGCTGATAAACAGCTAAATCAGGAAGAACTCTACTCATTCAAAAAATTAAAGTTCTAGCCCTGCAGAGGCCCTGTGAAATACTGTAGACTCAGCCTTATCCAACTTCCCTCTAAAATGGGGGGGGGGGACAAAAATAAATATGCCAGTACTATTAAAATATGAAAGTGATACCACCTCATATCACACACTATTCAAGTGTAATATAGCCCCGGCCAGGTGAATCAGTCGGTTTGGGCATCATCCCATACATGAAAAGGTTGCAGGTTCAGTTCCCAGCTGGGGTGTATACCTGGGTTGTAGATTTGATCCCCAGTCAGGGCACACAGGAGAGGCAAAAGTTCGATGTTTTTCTCATTCTCTCTCCCTGTCCCCCACCCCTTCCTTTAAAATCTATAAAACGTATCTTCCGGGTGAGGATTTAAGAAAAGTATAATAGGGAAATGACAATTAGGGCCACACTAAAAGAACATGCCAGGATCTTTGGCACCCTCTGCCCTCTGAGGGACGTAATGGAGAAAAAGCAAGCAGAAAAAACTCTGAAAAACCTTGCTAACATGTCCCAACTTGATAGGCAAGATGTAGCACTGGGTGAAGGTGCTTAAAATTCCTCTAAGAATCTTTCATTCTACATAGATACTAGTTTAAATAGCAAAGGCAAGTTGTCATTATCTATTAAAATATGCCTTTTGATCCAATAATTCATCCTCCAAAAACACTGGTAGAACTATACAAAATCGACCTTGCTAGTGTGGCTCAGTGGATTGAGTGCCTGCCTGCAAACCAAAGTTGCCTGTTTGATTCCCGGTCAGGGCACATGCCTGGGTTTCAGACCAGGTACCCAGTTGAGAGTGTGTGGGAGACAATCCATATCTTGCACATTGGTGTTTCCCTTTCTTCCTCCCTTCCTCTTAAATAAAAATCCTAAAACAAAAAACCTTATAAAATACAAGAACATTAATTGAAATGTTTGAAAACAGATTCTTGACCTTTAATGATCCCTTCCTTCACTAAATGCTTATTTGAGATCTGCACTTTTGGTGAAAATGAAATTTGAGGAAATAGTTTACCCTTCCACCTAAAATGTTAATAAACTGAATAAAATACATAAAACCTTGATGTTTAAGAGACTCTGGACATCTGACAATGAAAGAGAGATCCCAGGGACATGGGACACGAATGAGGTGAGCGCTGTGCTATGACCTCCCCAGGGAGCCGCACGTGGAGTTTCCAGGCTGCAGTGTTTCCGAGTAGAGGAGATGGAGCTGGAATTCCAGGAGACTGAGGTGGTTATACTTCACAGGATGAAGTGCCTGAGTGCTCTTAGAGAAAAAACAACATAGACATCTGCAAAATGTTTACCTGAGTAAACTCTGATATTTATTAGAATAGTGAACAGAACACATGTGTGGAAGTTACCTGAAGGAAAGGACTGATAGAACTATAAGGAGAAACAGACAAATCCACAATGGTAAGAGATTTCGAAATGCATCTCAATAGAACAAGTAGAAAATCAGTAAGGATATTGAAGACTTAGACCTAACATTATCAGCCAACTTGACCTAATTGACATTTTGAAATGATTCCACCCCAGAACAGAATATACTATACATTCTTTTCAAATGCACCCAGCACATTTACCAAGATAGACCATACTTCAGGTCTTACACCTTGATAAATTTTAAAAGGTTCAAGTCATACAAAATGTTCTTGTGACCAGAATAGATTAAATTAGTTATCAGTAACAGAAAATCCCCAAATATTTGGACCTGAATAGCTCAATTTTGGGGATAATTAGAAAGTCCCCAAATATTTGGACCTAAATAGCTCAATTTTTAGTAACCCATGGGTCAAAAGAGAAACCAAAAAATGAAATAAAGTATTTGAATTGAATGAGACTTAGGACATAGAATATCAAAACATGTAACACTGTATTTAAAAGGAAACATAATACCACTAAATGCCTAAGTTTTAAAAGAAAGCTCTCAAGTCCATTACTTCAATTTCTACCTTAATAAGTGGAGAGCAATGAACACCAGAAATTAGCATAAGAATGGGAATAATAAACGTAATAAAAATCAACCTTGGAGATTTTTTTAATGATTTTATAGAACTGATGTGAAAAGATTTTTTAGTTTTTGATGTGAAAAGTTTTTTTAGTTTTTGATGTGAAAAGTTTAAATAAAAAACTGTCATACCTTATACTGCATGTATGATCACACTTCACAAATGTGGTTGTTTTCCTCAGTTGTGGTCGAAGTTAGAGAGACCTAACCCATGTGGCCATACATTCCACAAAGTTCTCTTAACAAGATATGGGTGTTTTTTTATTTTATTTTAATTGTTGTTCAAGTAGTTTTCTGCCTTTTACCCCCATCCCAGCCCTCACCTCCCTCCTGTTTCCACCCCCCACCTTGTTTTTGTCCATGTGTCCTTTATACTTGTTCCTGCAAACCCTTCCCCTTTTCCCCTGGAATTCCCTCCCCTCTCCTGTCTGGTCACTGTCAGCTTGTTCTCAATTTCAGTGTCTTTCGTTATATTTTGCTTGTTTGTTTGTTTTGTTGATTAGGTTCCTGTTAAAGGTGAAATCATATGGTATTTCACACCGGTCAGAATGGCCATGATAAACAAAGCAACAAACAACAAGTGCTGGAGAGGTTGTGGAGAAAAGGGGACCCTAGTGCACTGTTGGTGGGATTGCAGACTGGCACAACCATATGGAAAACAGTATGGAATTTTCTCAGAAAACTAAAAATGGATCTGCCTTTTGACCCAGCAATTCCGTTGTTAGGATTATATCCTAAGAACCTTGAAACACCAATCCAAAAGAACCTATGCATCCCAATGTTCACAGCAGCACAATTTACAATAGCGAAGTGTTGGAAGCAAACTAGGTGCCCATCAGCACGTGAATGGAGCAAAAAACTATAGTATGTTTACACAATGGAATTCTATGCAGCAGAAAGAAAGAAAGGAAAGAAAGGGAAGGGAAGGGGAAAGGGGAAGGGAAGGAAAGGGAAAGAAGAAAGAAAAGAAAGAAAGAAAGAAAAGAGAAGAGAAGAGAAGAGAAGAGAAGAGAAGAGAAGAGAAGAGAAGAGAAGAAAAGAAAAGAAAAGAAAAGAAAAGAAAAGAAAAGAAAAGAAAAGAAAAGAAAAGAAAAGAAAAGAAAAAAGAAAAGAGAAAGAAACTCCTAGGCTTTGTGACAGCATGGATGCAACTGGAAAGTATTATACTAAGTGAAAGATAAATACCATATGATATGGGTGTTTTAAAAAATGACTTTTGCAGCTCTGGCCAGGTAGCTCAGTTGGTTAGGGCACTGTCCTGATACATGAAAGTTACATGTTTGATCCCTGGTCAGGGCACATACAATGAATGCATAAATAAGTGGAACAACAAATCAATGTTTTTTTTCTCTCTTCCTCTTTTTCTCTAAGAATCAATCAATTAAAAAAATTAAAAAATAGCTTTTGCAGAGGTAAAATGTACACAGAAGCACCCAACCATATATAACCTACTTGCAAAAAAAGAACTCTGATTTCAAGTCTTATGTATTTTGCACAAGCTAGAAAGAGACTGGACACTATTATGGTGAACAGCTCACAGGGGAAGAGCCTGGTACACAAATCCACGGGTTTTCCCATATATTCACCATTTCATTTGCTATAACAAAATACCACAAACTGGGGTCTTAAACAACAGACATTTCTTTCTCATGACTCTGTAGGCTGAGAGGCCAAGACCGGGATGCTAGTGCAGTTGGGTGCTGTGGAGTGTTAGCTTCCTGGCTTATAGACAGCTGTCTTCTTTCCAGCTTATAGACAGTTCTGTCCTGACCTGGCATAGAGAAAAAGTGAATCTCTCCGGTGTCCCTTCTTTTGAATACACGAATCCCATCATAACGGCTCCACCCTCATAAACTTATCTAACCCCAATTATTCCTCAAAGGGTCCATTTCCAAGTACCATCACCTTGGGGGGAAGGGCTTCAACCTATGAATTCAGAGGAGGCACATTCAGTCCACGAGGCCCCATTTTCCACCAATTACTTATTGCACGCCAGTGTTTACCTGAAAATACCAACATTCATATAAATATAGACAAATTTATTTTAAAATAAAACAAATAATTTCTGTTCAGCAATTCCTTGGTCTTCAGTATATCCTGTTCCCACCTTACTCTTACTCCCCCCACCCCCGTCACCATTACCCTGTCAGGCTTGTTAGGTTTTTCACATCACAAAGGTCATAAAACTTCCTAAAGACTTCAAATTCAGAGTTAGTAACAACCACACCTAAAACGAAAGCAAACTAAGCAAACAACTAGAACAGGAACAGAACCACAGAAATGGAGATCACATGGAGGGTTATCAACAGGGAAGTGGGAGGAGGAGAGAGGGGGAAAAGATATAGAGAATAAGTAGCATAGACAATAGGTAGAAAATAGACAGGGGGAGGGCAAGAATAGTATGGGAAATGTAGAAGCTAAAGAACTTATGACACATGGACATGAACTAAAGGGGGGAATGTGGGTGGGAGGGGTGTGCAGGGTGGAGGGGAGTGAAGGGGGAAATGGGACAACTGTATCAGCATAATCAATTAAAAAAAAACAAAACTGAAAAAAAATAAAACCCAAGCATCTAATCAGCAATTTAAAAAAAAAAACTTCCTATCTATGGAGATAGTATTGTGATGTCTCCTTGTTCCACACAATTGTGTCATTTCTACCCATTCAAGAATTCACTCTTCTGTATTATCACACACAAATTTCTATCAGCTGAAAGTGACATCCTAGTTTTCCAGGAAGTCCCTTATATGCAATAGTTCTAGTTCTAAGAGACAAACCCCAAACTCTTTCATGTGACATTAAATCAGGTTCAAAGCCCCACCAACAAAGATGGACTTTACAATTCTACCTTGTTGTATATGACCAACAGAATAGCTTTAAAATTACATTGGAAAAAAATCATCAGTGATTCTTATCAAATGAAGAGTTTTTATGAAAAATGAAGGATCCAATCATCTGGGCTTGATTAAGACCTATGATTAGGTCACTGCCTCAGTTCATTTCAAATTCTCAGGTCAAAGTCACCAAGGACTTTTGTTGTCTGGCTTTCAAAGTGGGATGCATCATCAAATGATCCCATTTTTGCATAATTTATGTTAGAGACAAATGCCTTTTCCTCATGCCTCTGTCTCTGCTACTTTGAGCCTCAGTCTTTGCTTTTGTAACAATGTTAGGCTTTTTGTGCTGAATGGGTACTTTGGTGTCGAATCAGGGATGAGCTACAACTATATGCCTTCCCACATTTACTACATGCATAGGGTTTCTCTGAAGAATGACTTCTCTGATGTCGGATAAGGTCCAAGCCACTGCTGAAGGCCTTACCACACTCGTTACATTCATAGGGTTTTACTCCAGTATGACTCCTTTCATATAGAATAAGGGATGTGCACTGACTAAAGGCCTTCCCGCATGTTTTACATGTGTATGGTTTCTCTTCAGTGTGAATTCTTTCACGTTGGGTGAGGTGTGCACTCTGGCTGAAGGCCTTTCCACACTGATCACATTGATATGGTCTGTCTTCAGTATGAATTCTCTTATGTTGAATAAGAGATATTTGATAGCTGAAGGCCTTCCCACATTCCTCGTATTGGTAGGGTTTTTCTCCAGTAGGAATACTCTGATGTTCAATAAGAAATGACTGGCGTCCAAACACTTTACCACATTTATTGCATTTGAAAGGTTTCTCTTCAGAATGAATGTTCTGATGAATTTTACAGTTGGAAGTTTCAGAAAACATCTTCCCACATTCCTGACATTCAAACAGTTTCTCCTTGTATGAACTTTCTGGTGTTGAAGAAGGGATGAGTGCCAATTATAGACCTTCTCACATTTGTTGCATCTGTACAGTTTCTCTCCATTATGAATTTTTACATGTAGAATAAGGGCTGAAAGTCACCTGAAGACCTTCTGACATTCATCACATATGTAGGGTTTTTCTGAAGCATGAATTCTCTGATGAAGCATAATGGATGAAATCCTATTAAAGGATTTTCTGCATTTTCTACATTTATAGGGATTCTCTAGAAGGTGACTTCCCTGCTGACTTAAGGCCTTCTCACTCTCATGGGTTTTCTCTCCAGTGTGAATTCTTTTATGTACAAGGACTGACCTCTTACTGAAGCCTCTTGCATGTTTACTGCATTTACGTATTGTCTTTCAATTTTGAGTCTTCCTATGAAGTAAAAGGGATGACCTTTGAATAAAGGCTTTCCCACACATTCTGCACCAAGGGGTTTTCTCCACAAGGTGGATTTTGTGATGTAGACTGAGGGATGGGCACTGACTCAAGGCCACCCCACAGCCAAAGGTTTTCTTTCCATCATGCATTTTCTCATGGAAATTCAGGGTCATTCTTTGAATGAAGCTTTCCACACACTTACCACATTCATGGCTTTTCCTTCCACTGTGAATTCTCTGATGAAGGATGAGGGCTGAGTCCTGTCTGAAGGCTTTTCTACAATTACTACATTCATAAGTCTTCTCTTCAGTATGAGAATTCTGATGGAGTTTAAAACATAAACTTTGACTAAAGATTTTCCCACTGTCATTACATTTTAAAGAATTCTTCCCTGGATGCACTTTCTCAGGTTTTATTAGGACTGAATTTTTCTTGCAGCCTCTCTTTCGTGGGGGACCTTTCCATGCTACAGAAACTGGTTTCTGATAGATGCGTTGCTTAGGTTTGTTGCAATGATTTGGACGTAACTTCTTGGTCTCACATTTAGACCCTGAGTCTGAAAGATATCAACAAATTAAATATTTGTTTTATTTTAAAAAAAATTGTCATGTAAATAGCTAAGTTGAACTGACATAGAAAGTATCCTAGAATATTAAGTAAAGAATTAGTTTGTCAAATGTTACTGCAAGAATGATCCCATTTTATATGTTGAAAATATCTGAAAGCTGTGCATCTAAATAGAAAGCATCCTTTCTGGGAAAAGTATTGTAATAGTATTTTCCTTCATTCTGAATTTTGTCATTGTTTTTGAAGTGTACATGTTCCTTTTGAATATAAAAATTAAAGTTGGTCCGAAGGTTGTGGGTTATTAAGCTGAATATAGTAATTTAAGATGATTAAAGTAGCTCTCTGAAATGCTGAAAGAGTGGTAAGAATTGTAAAGTATTAGAAGAGGAATTTAAAACTACTTGAACCCTTTTGATATTTTACCCAAATTAATGTTAGGAAAAAATAATACTGTGAAAATGAATTTCATTAGGTTGATTAAATTTGAGGCAGGGTAGGCTTTTTAACTAAATTCTGATTTTTATAAGAGCCATTGGCAACTGTCTTTTGAAGAGAGAAACCACTAACCTCAAATTCTTTAGTCTATGAAAATATACTGTATATTTCAGACCAAAAGACGCACCCAGGTTTTAGAGGAGGAAAATAGAAAATTTTTGAAGCAAAAAATGTGGTAAAATATTTAATAACATAAAAAACATAATATTTCACCAATGTAAATGTAAACAGAACTCAACAGCAGTATTAACAACCATTATTCCTCCCGAATTGGGGGCAGGGTTGCATCTTACAGTCTGAAAAATACGGTACTTCAAAAGTGAAGAGAAAAAAGACTTTCCCAAACAAATACTGAGGGAATTTGTTACCAGCAGACTGCCTTGCAGGAAATGTTAAAAAGAGGTCCACTTACAAAGAAGGAAAATAGTAGAGATCAGATCCCAAGGAAACTGGGATGTACAGAGAGACAGGAAGAACACCAAAGAAGGAATAGTGAAGGCAAAAAACCCTCTTATTTTTCTTATTCTTAATTGATCTAACAGAGAATGGTATGTTCAAAACAATAATGTATTTGATTATGTGTTTTTATGCATTTACTTAAATGAAGTGAATGACAACAATGATACTGAGAATGAGAGGAAACAATTGGCTTTTTTGTTATTATAAGGTACTCATGCTACCAATGAAGTGGTACAATGTTACTTGAAAGTGGACTTGGGTTAGTAGTAAAAGTATGTTTTAAACTCAAGGGCATCCACTAAAAAAAAAACAAACAAAAAACCACAAAAGGCAGAAAAGGAGTGGAAGGCAAAAGGAGAAACAAAGACAACAAAGAGAGAATAGTAACAAATATGGTATCTATATATTCATTTCTGATATTATATATCAACTATGTCAATAATCACCATGCATGTAAATGGTCTCACTGCACCAATTAAAAGAGACTGTCAGTGTGGATCAAAAATCAGGAACCAGCTCTGGCTGGTGTGGCTCAGTGGATTGAGTGCCGGCCTGCAAACCAAAGGGCTGTCAGTTTGATTCCAAATCAGGGCACATGCGTGGGTTGTGGGCCAGGTCCCCACTTGGGTGCACATGAGAGGCAACCACACATTGATGTTTTTCTCCCTCTCTTTCTGACTCCCTTCCCCTCTCTAAAAATAAATAATAAACAAAATCTTAAAAAACAAACAAACCCAGAATCAACTGTATGTTGTCTATTAGAAATCCACTTTAGATATACAGATATATGAGATTAATAATAAATAAAGAGAAATATACCATGCTAATACTAATCCTAAGAAAGCAGCAGTAGCTATATCAATTTCAGACACAGCACACTTAATAACAAGGAAAGTTAGCATAGATAAAGAGGGGTGTTACATAATGATAAAGGAATCTATTATTCAGGAACATGTAACAATTCACAATGCGTGTGCCTAACACAGCATCAACCTAACTGAGACAAAAACTGATTGACCTGCCAGGAGAACCAGACACATCTACTCTCAGAGCTGGAAGCTTCAGTAGCCCTCTCAGAAGTGGATAGCTCCAGCAGGCAGTAAGGACTCAACCACACCATCATTCAGTTGGGTGTAATTACTACTATGGACGACTTCAGCCAACAGCAGCAGAACCATATTCTTCTCAAGCTCCCATGGAGTAGTCTCCAAGGCAGAACACATTCTGGATCATAAAACACACCCTAACAAATTAGAAAGAACAGAAATCATATAATGTCTGCTCTTGGACTACAACAGAATTAAACTAGAAATCAATGACAGAAAGATCACTGGAAAATCCCCAATTACTTGGAGATTAAACAACACTTCTAAATAACACATGGATTAAGAAGAAATCTCAAGAGAAGTTAAAAAATATTTTGACCTAAATGAAAATTGAAACATAATTCATCAAAATTTGTGGGATGCAGTGAAATCAGTGCTTAGTGGGAAATTTCTAGCATTGGATGCATATATTATAAAAGAATACCTAAAATTAATAATCTAAGTTCCTCCCTTAGAAAAGTAAAAAAAGAAAAACAAATTAAATCCAAAATCAGCAGAAGAAAATTAAAAGATTTTTTTCAATAAATATACTGCCAACCCTCTACATCCCTGGGTTTCACATCCACGAATTCAACCAGCTGCAGATCAATATAGCTACAGTATTTTTGATCTATGGTTGGAACTTGCAGATATGCAGGGTCAACTTAAGTTACATGCAGATTTTCAACTACGCAGGGAGTCAATGCCCCTGACCCCTATGTTGTTCAAGGGTAACTGTGTTAGCAAACTGAATTCAACAGCATGTGAAAAGGATCATACACACAAGCAAGTGGAATTTACACCTGGACTGCCAGGATAGTTCAAAATGGAAAATCAATTTATGTAATACATCACATTAACAAATGAAGGACAAAAACCACATGATCATCCCACATGATGCAGGAGAAAAGCTCCTCACAAAATTCAACAATCTTCCACAATGAAATCACTCAATAAACTAGGACTAGAATAAAACTATCTCAATATAATAAAATCCATAATTACAAAGCCCACAGCAAATATCACAGGAAATAGGAGAAGGACTGAAACCTTTCCTTCAAGATCAGGAACAAGGCAAGGATGCCCATTTTCACCACTACTATTCAACACAGCACTGGAACTTCTAGCCAGAACAATTAGACAAGCAAAAGAAATACAAGACATTATAGAAAAAAAAAATCTCTGTTCACAGATGACATGATTTTAAAAATTCCACACACAAAAACTATTAGAACCTATAAATAAATTCAGTAAAGTAATAGGATATAAAATCAACACTCCAAGGTCAGTTACATTTCTATACATTAATAATGACCACTCCAGAAAGTAAACTGAGGAAGCAACCCTATTTACTATAAAATCAGAAAGACATTAGAAACAAATTATATCAGAGATAAAAGACGTATAAACTGAAAACTACTAAAAAGATTACTAAAAGCAACCAAAGAAGATATAGCTAAAGGGAAAGATACTCTATGCTTGTGGATTGGAAGACTTAATATCGTAAAAGTGACCAAATGATTGAAGTGATCTACAGACTCAATGCAATCCCTGCCAAAATTCCAATGACATTTTTTTGCAGAAATAGATAAAAAGTCCTAAAATTCACATGGAATCTCAAGGGACTCTGAGTAGCCAAAATAGTCATGAAAAAGAGGAATAAATTTGGAGGCCTCACACTTCCTGACTTCAGAGCATACTACAAAGCAACAGTAATTAAGATGGTGTGGTAGTGGCATAAGGACAGACATACAGACCAATAAGAATAGAGAGCCCAGAACCAAACCCTTGCCAATCTGGTCAAACAATTTTCAGAAAGAGTGCCAAGACAGCACAATGGGAAAGGGCAGTGTCCTCCATAAATGGTGCCGAGGAAACAAGATACCTACATGCATAAGAATGAAGTAGAACCTCTACTTTCCACCAAATACAAACACTAGCTCAAAATGGATTAAAGACCTACACATAGGATCAAAAATTATTAACCCCCTAGAAGAATGCACAAGGGAGAAGCTCCAGGTTTTGGATTTGGTACTGATTTTTTAGATATGACACCAAAAACACAGGGAACAAAATAAAAAATAGAAAACTAGGACTACATCAGACTTAACTTCTGCAGTGAGAGGAAACAATGAACAGTAAAGAGGCAACCTGTGGAATGGGAGAAAATAACTGCAAATCTGGTAAGGGATAAATACTCAATACGCATGGAAATTCTACAACTCAACAACAAAAGAAAACCCTACTAAAAATGGGCACAGGACTTTAACAGACACTTCTCCAAAGAAGACAGATAAATGGCCAGCATATGAAAAGACACTCAGCATCACTAATCACGAGGGAAATGCAAACTGCACCCACAATGTCGCCCCACACCCATAAGGATGGCCACCATTAACAAAACAAAATCAACAACAGAAAATAACTGTTGGCAAGACGAGAAGTCCAAACTCTTGTGCACCAATGGTGCAGCCATTGTCAAAAACAGTATGGAGGTTTCTCAGAAAATTAAAACTAGAACTACCATATGATCCAGTGATCCCACTTCTGGGTACATATCCAAAGGAATTGAAATCAGGATCTCAAAGTGATATCTGTACACACATGTCCACTGCAACATTACTCACAATAGCAAGAGGTGGAAGCATTGACAGAGGAAGGGATTTAAAAACTGTGGTCCAGTCATCCCTCGGTATCCTCGGGGGATTGATTCCAGGTCCCGCATGGACTCTAAAATGCATGGATGCTCAAGTTCCTTATATAAGATGACAGTATTTACAATATAACCTACACAATTCTCCTGTAAACTTTAAATCATCTCTAAATTATGCATTATACCTAAAACATAAATGTGTAGTTATTATTATACTGTACTATTCAGCAGAAATAATGACAGAGATATGTATTATTATACTGTACTGTTCAGAGAATAATGGCAAGGAAAAAAGTCCGCGCTATTTAGTACAGATGTAACCATCATGTGACGCAACATATTTTTCAAACATTTTCAATCCACAGTTAGTTAAAACCATGAATGTGGAACAGGATATGGAGGGCTGGCTGAACGTACATACAATAGAACATTACATAGCCTTTAAAAAGAAGGAAATCCTGTCACATGCTATGCCATGGATGAACCTCGAGAACATTAAGCTCAGTAAAAGAAGCCAGTAAGTAAAGGTCCAATACCGTATGATTCTATTCACATGAAGTATCCACAGTTGTCAGAATCGTAGGAACAGAGAGCAGAATGCGGGTGACCAAGGGCACAGACTTTCAGTGTTGCAAGATGGACAAGTTCTGGAGAACTGCTACATTACAACGTGAATACATAACTGTATATTTAAAAATGGTTAGAATTGTATACTTAATGTTATACTCCCCCCCAACAATTAAAAAACCTCACAGAAGTGTAAAAAAAAACCCCAAAACCCATACAACTTGACCAACCAAAGAGGAATCTGTTAGAAAAGGGAATGAGTTCTTACAAAGTAGTGACAATAAACAGTTATGGAAAAGATTTTTTATTTTTTTGAGGAATGAAGATAATGAACATTGGGACATTATCATTAGAGGTGCTATCACTAAAGAGGTCGGAATGCACTTTCTCTGAGGACAAATATGGAAGCCGAGGCAGGGAAAGTGGTGGGTAGGGATGAGGGTGTTAAGATCTCGGCTCCTGAGACGAGAAGCTGGGGTTCACACCCAGCTCTGTTGCCACCTCCTAGCTGGGCAACCTGGGGCAAGTCACTAAAGCTCTTTAGTCCACGGTTTCCTTGTCTACAGAATAGGAGAAATAGTTTCTGCCTCACAGCATTGTTGGGAGAAACCTGTGTTTACAGGGGTGGCTGGAACCCAGTAAGGCTTATAAAATGTTAGTTATTCTCCCTTGGGGTGGGGATGGATCACACTGCAGAGACTTAACTTTCTGCACAGGAGGTGGGAAGCAGCTCTCAGGTATTACCTCACAGGGTGGCCCCTTCCCAATGGCATGTGCTCTTACACAGAACTTCTAAGCCCTGGCTCTGTCACTCACCCAGGCCCCTGCGTCTTCTCACTGGCTCCATCCAGGGCGCTATCCCCTCCTCCGACAAGGTGATCACATTTGGCCTCCGATAAGAAAGTCCTGCAACAGGACAAACATGGGAATTGAATGTGATGTGGATGCCATGACATCGGAGCTGAGCCTTGTGTCAATAGCAGGGTTGGAGACTCATCAGCACAAAGGGAGCCCAGAGGACCAGAAGGGGAGTCAGAGAATGAGGGGGGTGAAAATCCAGGCACAGGCAGCAGAGTTTTTCCTTCCTAACTTTACAAAGCTGGCCGTTTTCCTGAATAGCAGGAGCAAAAACTCCTGAGGGTGGTCACTAAGCTGCTGCCTTTCGGCTTCTGACCCCCCTTCTCTGAGCTGTTTTTGACACAGGGGATCTGCAACCCACACTTCCCCTTCGCCAGCCATGCCCTGGGAGCATCCACGGGTAGGGCTCTGGTGGTTTCAATTTCTGCTTCCCTCTTTCCCATCCACCCCCAGAACCAGGCTCATCTTGCCCTGTCAGGAGTACAGAACCAGGAAATGTGACCCAATCCTCCTACACAAGGTTGTGTCCCCGAGTCCTGAAAGCTCTAGGCTCTCCCCTTGCCCTGGGAGGGTGGCTATGATCTGCCTGACTACCTCTGCGTCACCCTAGGGCCCACTAATCACCTTTTACCAGTACCTGTCGATTCCTGATATTAAACTCTCTGTCTTAACACAAGTGAGGTGTCCTCAAAACCTTATAAACACAGCTACTATATGACCAGCAAGCAATTCTACTTGTAGCTACATACCCAAATGAAAATACACATCCATACAAAAACTCACACACAGATGTTTACAGCAGCACATTCATAAGAGCTGTGGAGTGGGAACAGCCTGAATGCCCATCAACTGATGCATGAACAAATGCGGTCCATCCACAGAGTGGAATGTTACTCGGCCATAAAACGTAATGAGGCAGTGACACCCAGTACAGGTGGATGAACCTCGAAAACATGGTGATCAGTGACAGACGCCAGACAGAGGCCACATACTATGTGACTCCATTTCTATGAAAGGCCAAGAACAGGCAAGTCCACAGAGACAGAGAGTGGAGGAGTATTTGCCTCATCTGTGGGGATTAGTGTGCAGGGGAAAATGAAGAGTGATGTGAATGAGCATGGGGTTTCTTTAGGGGCGGGGGTGGTAGAATGTTCTAAAATGACTGTGCTGATGTACACACACTCTGCCAATACAATTAAAGCCACTGAGCTGGACACTTGATATGGGTGAATTGTACAGTGTGTGAATTATATCTTAATAAAGCTGTTAAAAAGAAAACCAACCCAGATTGGAGCAGCCAGACTGGCTGGTTCCCATCCCTCAAAGGGCAGCTGTGGATTGTGGGGGAGCCTCATAGAGAGAGACCAGGTGCTGGTAGTTCTCCAACATGACGTCTCCGTACAGATCCTTCTGCATGGGGCTCAGCTTCTCCCACTCCTCCAGGGAGAAGTAGACGGCCAAGTCCTCAAATGTCACTGGTGCTGAAATGGAAAACCCCCTTCCTGTCATGGTGGGCTTGTGTTCCCACATGCCTGCAGCAGACAGAGGACTTGTCGCAAGCACAGGAGAGACAGGGGCCAGGGAGCTACACAGGACACATCTGGGGGTGCTGAGACCAGAAGGAGCAGGTATATTAACATCAATGCAACACAATGCAGCATGATATTTAAGACTGCGTTGTATAAGAAGGGTATTACATAGAAACAAAACGAGATTAGGAGCTTAGCTCTGGAGAGCAACACAGAATCCACCTGTGCCTCAGCAGGTCCCGCCCAGGCAGGCATCTCCATCATGAGAAATTGGGGGCTGTCACCTTCCCTGTGGAGAGGGCATTTGCCCCAATGATGCTGGCAGAGACCCTCGAGGTGCCGAACCAACAGGGAGTGGTCACATGCACCCTGAGAAAAAAGGAGAGCAGGCCCTTCTCAGCTCCCACCGTCTGTGGTGATGGGAGGAACCTGGGGACCAGGTCTTGGTTGTGACTCTACTGGGCAGGAAGTGTCCCTGGAGGAAAAGTAAATGGTCCATGGCTCATAAGACAGAACCTTTCCAAAGGAAGAGAAAGGGCTACTTACCTTGGCCTTGGCCTTTCCTCCTGCAGCAGTCATCCTTTTTCCCCTTCAAGAGTCCTCACCTGGGAAGGGGCAGCAAGCCAGGGAGGACAGGCAGCAAGCCGGGGAGGTGGGGCTGCAGGAGAACAGAAGTCAGGAAGCTCATTGGCCTTCTGGGTGACCCCAGAGTCTCTACAAGAACCGCAGGCATGCCGCCAGCCAGTGTGACAAGTATGCCCTGGAAACAAGGCTCGTGCAACTAAGAAACAGAGTGTTTGATTTTATGTCATTTCTGTGAATTTATTATTAAAATATAATATGAAATATAATATGAAAATTACCAAATTAAAATTTATTTTTAAACTAAAATTGAAAAGAGATTCTCAATTCAGCTACTGTAAAACTTTAAGGTATGCTCAGAACAAGTGGGGTGTGTGAATATACTCCAGTGATAAACTTTATGAAATTTAAATACAGAACAAATATCTGCAGTGAACACAACTGGATGGAGGGGCACCGCGTGCAAGACACACACCGGCTTTGAAGACTTGCATGAGAAAAAGCATGTAAACTGTATCACTGGTAGCTGCTCAGACTGATTATAAGCTGAAACTATAATGTTTCAGATGTACTGAGTTAAATGATAAAATGCTTTATTAAATTAACTTTAATGATTAATTGGTTTTGTATTTTACTTTTCTCCACATGGCTCCTGGAAATTTTAAATCATCTTGCACTGGTGGCAGGGGACAGCACTGCCCTGCCCTATGGAGTCTACACCATTCTGCCACTCCAGTTTGCTCACAGCACCTGCTGCTCCCCATCTATATGTGTGGTTGCACAGGTCCCCACCAGGATGGGCTCCACCAGGCAGGGCTCTGACTCCTGCTCACTGCCCCCCTCCCCGGCTGACAGTGCCAGCACAGAGTGGTGCGCAGGGAATCTGTGTAGACTGACTCAGGGACCAGCTCTGAATGCTTCTGGCCCACTGATGGTCAGTGGCAATGTCAACTGCTCCATGCAGAGACCGCATCACAGAGTACTTCTGCCTGCAGTCACCCCAAGCCCTCTGAACTTGTCTTCTGCAGAAGGGCCAGTCTGTAAAACACAGACCTGGGGTATGCATTTTATTCCTCATCCCCACTGAAAAATCTGAAATGTAGAGAAAGTGATAGTGCAATGAACACTTGACCACTCTTCACCCAATATTCACATTTTCTTCACTTAAAAGAAATTGAAGAAAACAAGCTAAAAAACAAAAATAAATAAAAATAAATCATTTTAATGTAAGTTGTGGCCACGATGGCAGCTCACCCCTAAATGCTTCAGCCGCATGTTTGGAGAGCACCATCGTCATACCCCATGCCAACAACAATGAACATGTTGTAGAAAGCTCTGAGATTGTTCTCTGAGTGAGGTACAGCCAGAGGCAGTCTGGGAAATGGAATTACAGGTGTTTTCCTCTCTCAATGTTCAAGTTCTTTTCTCCCTTGAGAGCGGGCGGAAGGGACAAGGAATCAAACCAAGACCATAATTCAGTTCTGAGTTAGATAACGGGTCTGTTCTGATTCAAAATGTGAATCACAAGAAACCAACCTTAACCCTAACTGCAACCTCCAAGAGACCGTGCAATGATGGGGGGAAAGTAGTACAAAAAAACCACTTCAGAAAAATGAAACAGGGGGTACAAACACATGAGTTTGCAAAGGCCTAAATAAGCTCTGGAAGGGTAATCAAGAAGCTGGTGGCAGTGAGCGTCTCTGCGGAAGGACACTGGGTCACCCGGCAAGGGACGGAAACCCAACCCTTCATCTTCCCCATCTATACTTTGGCCGTTTGCACCACGCATGTGTGACTGCCTTGTCAAAACACCTCCGCCACAAATGAAACTGAGAGGCTGGACCAACACCGCAGGGCACAGCAGTACAGCTGGCCTGTCTTCCCAAGTCCAGACCCCAGAGTGGGAAAGGGCTTTGGAAAGCACAAAGCTAAATTCTTGGTCCTAAGGCCAGGACGGCTGGCACCTGGAGGGAAACAAGCTTCAAAGGGTTACTGGGCGGTGGCTGTGCCTCTCCTCAGGGGCAGCCAACTAGGGTCTCCCTCAGCCCCAGCACCTCTCTGATACCAGAGGCTGTGCTGGGCACTGAGTTGGGGATACATCCTGACACCTGAAAGCCAGCCATGCACAGGTTGTCCCTGCTTCCTTTCAGCCACAGCCGGTCAAATATTCAAAGACTGCCCCTTCCCTGAATCTGCTGGCCTCAGGGGCCACTGACGCCCAAAGACACTTGCTCCAAGTCCAGCTACAACAGAATACACAGGTGCAGCACATGAATGTGGGCCCGGCCGTTTCTCCTCTTTGCTGGGAAGGGACTTCCTCACCTGCAGGATGAAGCCGGGAATGTCTCTACTGAAGATCTGTGCAGCTGTCAGGACCACCTTCGCTAAGACATGGAAAGCGCTTGCCACTCATCTCCTCCCCTCTCCACCAAATCCATTTCTTTTACTCCCAGAAGCCCCAGCAGAGCCCACAAGCTCTCAGAGCTGTAGCTCTTAGCCCTGTTTGTACACTGGAATCTCTTGGGAGCTTTCTGACAAATAGTGATGGCTGTGCCCCATGCCAGATCAACTAAATCAGAATCTCTGGGGTCTGAATTTAGGTCTCGTTTATTTATTTTTTTACTTATTTTGAAGCTTCCCAAGGTGACACTCAGGTAAAGCCATGGCTGCTCCAGTCTCTGAGCCCAAGGGTTGGGCTGGATTTCAACACTGGAGGAGAAAAGACAAGGGATAAAGGGATTGACAGTCACGGACGGTAGCCATTTCTGGCTTTGGAGTTGAATGAGAGGCCCTGGGAAGCCTGGGTGTTGAATCTGAAAACAGCACCTGAGGCCATCTCATGATCACTTTACCCTACTTTACTTTCCAAGATACTTACTGCCACCTGTTGTAAATTCGTGGTCTCTCTACTAAATGCAAACCCCAGGTGAGTAGGAACCTCATCTGTCTTGTTGACCGGCCCAGCGCATGTAGGCACGTGACTACTGAGTGAGTGAGTGCCTCTTACAGCCTACTTATCTCAGGATATTGTCCCTTTATGACCTCTCCCCTCTAGCCCCCACCTTCCTCACGTCCTGGGACTGCAGGTGGTGTGCCCTCGTCACAGTCCTGTACACTAGTGATTCTTAACTGGGATGATTTTGCTGTCCAGGTGACACCTGGCAGTGTCTGGAGACATTTTTGCTTTCACAGCTGGGGAGAG
>PVIA01015953.1:0-20752 GCA_004024845.1 Tonatia bakeri | reverse complement strand
CATCCATCCATCCATCCATCCATCCACCCATCCATCCAACCACTCATCCATCCATCATCCATCCATTTAATCATTCATATATACATAAATACACTCATCCAATATGTACATACAATCATACATATCCATCCAATCATGTGTACATACATGCAATCACACACACACATACCTTCATCCATTCAATCAGTTAATAAACATGCATTAACTGTCTTCTCCATCAGTGATGCTGACATTCTAGTTGAGGAGACTGAATATAAATAAACAGTAAGCAAGTAAATCACATAGTATCTTAGAAAGTGACAAATACTATAGAAGACCCAGCTGAATAGGATAAGGGGGAGCAGTAGAGTTGTGGGGTGGGGAAAGATCGCAACTTTATTCATTTATTTTTGGAGAGAGGGGAAGTCGGGGGACAGGAGGGAGAGAGGGAGAGAAGTACGGATTGTGAGGGAGACAGTGATCTGTTGCACAGGTTCCCAACCGGAAACTGGCCTGTAGCCCAGGCATGTTCCCTGACTGGGAATCGAACCAGTAAACTTTTGCTTTGGGGGTCGATGCTCAACCAACTGAGCATGCTGGTCAGGGCCAGACTGCAACTTTAAATTCGACTGTTGGTATAAGTCTCCCTGACTGACAAGGTGACTTGATTGGTTGGTAGAGATCCTGAACACTGTGATGGGGAATAAACCTTCCAGGTAGAGGGAACAGAGCGTGCAAAGGCCCTGGGGTGGGAGTGTGTTTGGCAGGCATGTTAGAGGAAGAACGGTGGGGCGGGGGGCAGCTGGCAAGGGGGGATAGTGGGAAGTGTAGGAGTGGTAAGAGATGAAGCCAGTGAGGAATTTTTAAGGTCCTTCCTGATGGCGGCTGTTCCCTCTGGAACCTTCCTTCCTCCCATGGCTCTGGGTCCCAGGAAGGGCTGGGAGGGGCCTGGGGACCAGAATGCCGCACCTGAACCCTGGACTCTGGCAGGTTGATCTTCAGAGCCACCTCCTCGCGGGCATACACGTCCGGGTACTGGGTCTTGGCAAACAGTGCCTCCAGCTCCTCCAGCTGGCTCCGGGTGAAGGTGGTCCTCTCCCGCCGCTGCTTTCTCGGGGCGCCTGGGTGGGGGACGGAAAACAGGACTTGCAGATGAGTCAGGCCTCCCACGCTCCCCTGCAGCTGGTGTGAGGCCCTGAGGGTGTTCATCAGCCCTGACCTTCAGGTCCCCCTCTGGGAATGGGCCCCTCTTTGCCTGTCATTCTGGGGCTCACACCACACCCCGAGGAGAGCTGGCTTGAGCCTTGTGAGGAGGTGTCGGGATTTGTTTTTTGGCCCCTTGCTAAAACGTCTTAGGCACTGAAGGAATTGTGGACTTTCAACCATTTCTAGCCTATCAAAGTGGCAGGTCCATAACGTTCAATTTAATGAAAAAAAAAATCTAACAAATAATGCCACATCAAAAAAAAAAAAAAAAAAGGAGCGCTCACTTTTCTTCGAAATAAAGCTCTGCCAACAGATGGGAATTTCTACGGGTGCCTCCTCCAGATCGCTCTCCCGCTCCCAAGCCACCTCTGTCCTAGTTTCTGGGAAAGCCCATATGGCTATCTGCACGTGACAGCGAGTGGTGTTTCGAATTTGCGTGTGGCCCTGATGTCACCCCTGTAGGTGCCTGTCTTCTTCCCGAGGACCAGGGGCCCCAGAGGCCCCCCAAGGCGGCGGCCAGCCAGGGTGGCGGGGAGAAGGGCTACACTCACTCGGATAGGGCACAGCCTGGTGCATCAGATCCATGCTGGGACCGCTCAGGGCCAAGGCGCTGACGGAGTAGTGGGGCCCCGGGTTCATATACGCCATCATGTTCGTAGGGGGCGCTGGGGCCCAGGCCGGTGGGCCTGCAAGAGAAGGGTGGACAGGACTCGGACACCCCCTGGCTACCTCTCGGTGACAGCAAGGTTTAGGTTCAAGTCCTGCCTCAGTCTCTTCGTAGATATGTGGCCTTGAGCCTCGGTGCCTCAGTCTCCCCAGCTTTAAAACTGGCCCTCGGCTCAGGGTCCTCAAGGCTTCACCAAGAGTCTATAAAGCAGAGCTGGAGCTTTCATGGACACTGTAAAGAAAAGCTCTTCTTTCTGCCCCATCCTTTAAAAACCGGCCCCTGCCCTGGCCGAACAGCTCAAACACCAAAGGGCTGAGAGTATGTTCCCTGGTCAGGGCACAACCCTGGGCTGTGGGTTCCATCACTGTTTGGGGGGGGTGGGCAACCAACCGATGTTTCTCTTTTTCTCTCACTTCCTCTTTCTCCAAAAAAAAGCCCAAACATATCCTCAGATGAGGATTAAAAAAAGAATCTGATCCTATTACTTCCCTCTCTAAAACCTTTCCTTCTTCAACCCTGGAAAAGACATTCAGACTCACGCAGAAACACGAGAGCCGGCTGACCAGCTGTCCCGGCTGGACTGGGACAGAGAGGGTTTGTAAAGATGAGGGATTTCAGGGCCGAGCCTGGGAGAGTCCCAGACGAACTGGGCTGGTTGCTGACCCTAAGGCAGCGTGTCACAGTCATTTTCACCAGGAGCCACATCAGCCTCGCAGTTGCCTTCAAAGGGCTGAAATAATTTTAGGACTGTATAAATGTAACTACTGCTTAACTGTTAAGGAGTCGAAATTACATTCGGCCCTTTGAAGGCAACCACGAGGTTGATGTGGTCCCCGGTGAAAATGACTTTGACACCCCGACCTAGGGGAAGGTCACGTTAAAATGTCCACGTGAACCTGGCCAGTGCGGCTCAGTTGGTTGGAGTGTCGACCCATAAACCGAAGGCTCCTGGGTTTGATCCCCAGTCAGGGCACAGACCGAGGTTGCAGGTTCGGTTCCCAGTCTGGGCACAGAGGGGAGGCAACTGATGAAGTGACGGCCTCCCAGGTGCATTTTCGACATGCCAGGTTGTAGGTGGCTGTGGGACAGGCGAGTGGGTCTATGTGGGGGGAATGAGTAGACGAATGGACGCAGGGATGGACACACGTGTGTTTGTATGATGTATGTATGTGCAACTGCATGCATGGACGGTTACACGCATGCAGAACTGCATCCACCTCTGTTCCCTGAGTTTGTCTCCAAAATAGCTGGTTTCCAATGACTTCCAGAAATCTTTGACCCCTGTTTATTACAGATGTGTTCGAGAGGTTTTAAAATATTTTAAAATTACATTTGAAAATAAGGGCATGTGTATCTGTTTCACAGAAACCACATACTACCGAATTATTAGAAGGTAAATTATGTAATAATGCATATACGATATGTGTTATATAGTCAAAGAAAAGTCTGGTGCAGAGCAGTGTGTAGAGGAAGTCTACTACTTGTGATTTTTATTATTTTACTTAAGAACTTGAAAAAAATTTCAATTTCAGTTGACATTCAATATATTAGTTTCGATGTACGGCATAGCATTTTGTGATTTTTGAAACAAGGCAATGATTGTGCATTACTACTACTACTACTGGTACTACAACTACAACCACAAATACTACTACCACCACCGCCGCCCCCAGTACTACGACAACAACAACAACTACTACTACTACTATTATTATTATATGCTGGTCTAGGTGGAGGACCTTCCCAGCAAGGGCATGAGAGGGTGAGGTGGCCGCCTCTGGGGAGGCATGCTGTATCCATACCTTGTTTTTACAGTTTGGATAACCTATTTTTAACCTCACTCAAGGACTTTTCTTCTCATTGCTTTTAGAGAGAGGGGAAGAGAGAGAGAAAGAAAGGGAGAGAAACATCAATCTGTGGTTGCCTCTAGCACACTCCATATGGGGATATGGCCTGCAACCCAGGCATGCGCCCTGACTGGGAATCGAACCAGCGGCCCTTTGATTCAGAGGTCAGCACTCAATCCACTGAGCCACACCAGCCAGGGCTGGAATGCTTTTTTCTTTTGTTGTAGGAGAAACAAGGCGTCCACTGTGACTGGGATGCCTAAACATGGGGGAAAGTGGAGTAAGATTACCGAGGACCTGATAGGGGACAACAGGGAGGCTCTGTGCTGATGACAATAAAAACAGCAAAACCACATTAGATCAGGAGAATCAGTTGGTGTCTTTGGTGGTGCCCGATCATGGTCACACCCTTGAACTGTCCTTCCCGCTGAGCAGGGCTGACAGGTGCAACCCACAGGATGTCACAGAAACGATGGTGCGACCCCCAAGGCTGGCTCTCCAGCTGGCAGACACCCCGGCCGACCTGTGGACAGGTCTGTGTGGCCTGGAACTGAGTTCCTAGCAGCCAGTGATAGTGATAATGACCTTGAAGATAGAGACCTCTGATAAGAGTGGACTAGATGAGAACAAAGAATAGTAACAAAACGAACACTGAGCACCCCTGTAAAGTGTCTCTGGGTTTGACAATAAGATGAGGCTGCGGAGCCGGCTGGGTAGCTCATTTGGTTCACGCAGCATTCCGATGTGCTCAGGTTATGGGTTCGATCCCCGGTCAGGGCACATACAAGAGTCAACCAATGAGTGCATCAATGAATGGAACAGCAAATCAATGGTCCACTCTCTGTCACCCTTCCTTTCTCTAAGATCAATCAATAATTTTTTTTAAAAAGATGAGGCAGCTGATGGCACTAGAACCTCAGGACTCTTCCCGAGGCAGGTGACCGGGAGGGTACAGGCCTGAGGCTCAGGGGCTGACTCAGCCTTGGCTCTGAGGGCCTCTCAGGGACGCTGACCACTGCCTCCCTCAACCTCAGACATCCATTGCTCAGACGAGGAAATGGAGGCTGAGTGTGGTTCTGTCAATTCTCAAAGTCACATAGGTGTGTGTGACCCAGCCAGGAACAGAGCCCAGATACCTCAAGCCCCAGAGGCCTGCCCTTGACCCTCATATCTCCCCGGGATCCCCCAGAGCAGGCCCCAACTGAGACACGGGCTTGCCCCGGCTCATCCGACTGAATCTCTGTGGTGACTTGTCATTGTCCCCACTTTGCGGATGAGGAGACTGAGGCCCAGAGAGGCTACGCAGAGGGCCCCAGGCTGCACAGTGAGACAGGGCAGGCTCAGGTGGCTGCACGTCAGCCTGGGCCAGACTACCCCCATTCAAGGTCCCCCTTTGTCAGACCTCGGTGGCCCCACGGGTCCTCCATCCACTGGGACCAGGACCTGAGGCACGTGTGCCCCACCAGAGACGGGACATGGGCAACGCCAGAGCCTCTGAAAGCAGGGAGGCCCCCCATGTAACCGATCCACCAGCAGCACCCTGACCCCCAAATCGCCCCACTCCCAGTCCCCTTGGGCCCCTCTCCGGCGCCCCTCCCTCCTGCTGTAGCCACACAGCCTGGCCCTCTGGGGTTGTCACGTCGCTTCTATTTCTGTCACATCAACAAATATTTGGGCATCCTGGCCACATGGCGGGTGGGCATGGGAGGAAACCAGGGTTTAGTGGGGAGCCAGGTGTGAATGATGAGAACATTTCCGGCAGCGATGACCTTGCATCACCGTCCCTGAGTCCTCCAGTGTCCCCCTGCCATGGGCCAGTCCCCCCCGACTACCCTCATGCTCTCCTGCGGCAGTCACAACCCAGCAGCATTCCAGAATGTCAGGATGGGACCCCCGTTTTCTGCAGGATTGTCCTTACCAGCCCCGTGATGGACACAGGAGGCAGCCTTGAATAAAGGACCCAGGTGCTGCCCGCTCCTGTCCCCGGTCTTGCCCCCTTCCCCGGGTCCCCTCTGGTGCCCCTGCAGACACTAACCTCTGAAAAGGAGGGACAGGCCCACTTCCCTGACAGACTCGTCCGACAGCAAGAGCAGAGGCTGAAGGGAGCCAGCCCCCTCACAGGGGGAGACTTTAAGCCCCGGCTGGGAGTGATGTCACTTGCTGTGTGGCCTGGATCTCGGAGGGTAATCCCAGCCCGGGTGGGGGACTGCACTGGGCACAGGGAGGTGACATTGGCCGGGAGGGGGAGGGGCACCCGTCTGTCTAATCCTCCCCTGTCCCCACCACACCATCTGGGCAATTAGGGCTGATGGGGAAGGGAGGCCTCTCTCCTGCCTGTGACCCGGAGCCCCTACTCCTCAGGGAAGTTCTTCCTGAGGTCTAACTGGTGTCCCTCCAGCTTCGGCTGCTGTCCCATGAACGAGGAAGGCGATAGTACTGGGTGCTCCTGAGAGGTCACTTGAAAAACCAGAAAGCAGGGCCCCCTGGGGGGCCTGCTCCTGGGCCCCCCTTTCTCTGCCTGACAGTCTGTATGCCCATGAGTTCGTCTCTGCTCCACCCCAGTGTTCTCCCGTTCTGCCTCTGGCTCCCGTTGCTTGCCTTCCTTGGCCTCGACCTCCACCCCTCTCATCCCTGACTCTCCTGCACTTTGGCCATCACCTTCTCACACTTCCTCTCCTCCTCTCTTGCTGGGGTTGTCTCCCTGTCTGTCTGTCTGTCTCTGTCTCTCTCCCTCCCTCCCTCCCAGCCACTGGTCTTTGGTTGGGGTCTCTGTGCCTCAGTCTCTCTTTTGGGCCTCAGATTACACCACCTCTGCCAATTTGCCAGTGTGCCCTCTCTTTTATTTATTTATTTTAGATTTTTAGCGAGGGGAAAGGAGGGAGAGAGGGAGAGAAACATCAATGTGTGGTGGTCTCTTGTGGCCCCCACTGGGGGCCTGGCTGACAACCCAGGCCTGTGCCCTGACTGGGAATCGAACCGGCGGCCCTCTGGTTTTCAGGTCTGTGCTCAGCCCACTGAGCCACACCAGCCAGGGCTGGTGTGCCCCTCTCTTATTCTCCGTCTCTCTGTCCCTGTTCTACTCGATTCACCTGTGCTTCTCTGGGTTTCTCTAGTCTCTGTGTCTCCTCTCGCTGTGACTCGGTCTGTCTCTGTCTCCCTCAGTCTCTGTGTCTCTCTGTCCCCGTCCCTTGTCTGTCTGCCTCTCCCTGCAACTCAGGCTGCCCTCGGAGCCTCTGTCCTCCTCCATCCAGTCTCCTGAGCTCCGGTCTCTCTCCCTGTTGCTTTCTCTCTTCCCTGCTTCTTCCTGATTCCTGTTCTTTCTGACTTTCTCCCCGTCTCTTTCTCCCTATCAGAAACCTCCCTTGTCCTGTCCTTCTGACTGGGCCCATCTCCATTGCTCCGGGTCCCCACGGGGGTCTGTTCTACTCCCCCCCCCACACACAAACATGCATGTACAGACATACACACATGCGCACGAGGTCATGTTAATCCCGCCTTGTGGTGGGTCCTTGCCCCTCCCTATAAGGGGCTCTTTCTCTCTTGGCCTCCCCCCAAAACCCCACTAGGAGAGATTAAGGCCGGCAGCCTGGCTGGGGAATCAGGGCAGGTCTCATTAGCCTGAGGAGCTGTGAGTGAGTGACAGGGAGCAAGGGAGGGGCTGTCTGACCCTCAGGCCAGGCAGGAGGCCACTGGATGGGAGAGTGCTTCCTGTAACAGGCCCTCCAAGCCACTGTGGGAGAGGGGATGGGGAGGTGGCCGGGCGGGAGAGGGAAGAGGAAACAGGTCCCTGCGTACTCACAGGACAAGGGCCAGCTACTCAGCTACTCTACTCAGCTCTTCTGGAACTCTGGCTGTAGCTGGCTCTGGGTCCCTGGCTGAGAGGGTGTGGG
Source organism: Tonatia bakeri (assembly GCA_004024845.1). Taxonomy (NCBI): domain Eukaryota; kingdom Metazoa; phylum Chordata; class Mammalia; order Chiroptera; family Phyllostomidae; genus Tonatia; species Tonatia bakeri. The sequence goes on along the minus strand of PVIA01015953.1, from coordinate 13,163 downwards.
GAGGTGGTTTTCAGAAGCTCCTTCACAGGGTCCTGCGGTCAGTTACACGCAGTGCACATCTGCAACAGGTACCCTGGGGCGAGATGCTTTCTGTTTTCGTCTACACCCAGTGACTCACCTGCCACTGCCCAGGCCTCGATAATCCCGTAATCCCGATCCTGCCACTTCTCCTGCCCTGGAGAGAGAGAAGCATGGCTGTGTCTGCCTTTCCTCCTCCGCTTGGGGCAGGCCAGTGGCGGTTCAGAACACCTGAGATTCCTTCAACTTAACGATAAAATAGCTTTAAGAGACACACGGCCAGTACACTCGCACATTAAAAAACAAAAGAAAACAAAAAACCCCTCAAACCACTCAACATTATTTGTCATCAGGGAGATACAAATTAATGCACTACGTGAGAAGTTGCCACGTGTCCAGCAACATGGTTAAGGCATCACGGACCTTGGTCTGGCGGTGGAGAGCCCGCAGCTCACCCGTCCGGCCAGCCGGAGCGCGGCGCAGTGGTCACTTGCGGAGCTGCCCGGCTGCGTTCTGGAAAGTGGGGCTCTGTCTTCTGGAAGCCGATGTGGTCCTTCCACCCCGAGGTGTGGTCGCGGGCCACCGCATCACGCCTCGGTCAGCAGTGATCGGCATGAGTGACAGCGTCCCACAGATGATAAAGGGGCTGACACGTTCTACTGCCTAGCGACATTGTGGCTGTCTTAAGGTCGTGGGGCAGCTCCTTCCTAGCGTGTCTGGGGGGATGTTCTTGTCGACACATCTGCTCCTCTCTCAGTCACGTCAAAGTCTCACATGTGCAATTGGGTACAGTTTGTAACACTTGATATTACATTACAGTGTTCCTGGCTTATGTATGTACTATGCTAAATTTTTTATCATGATTTTACATTATATATATATACACACACACACACACATTATATGTATGTATATACATTATATATGCATTATATATACATTATCTGTGTGTGTGTATGTATGTATATATATGTTTAGAAAGAGAGGAAGGGAGGGAGAAAGAGAGGGTGAGAGACCCCTATGTGACAGAGATACATTGATTGGTCTGCCTTTTCTCCAAGCCCCAGGGGACCGAACCTGCAACCCAGGCATGTGCCCTGACCAGGAATCGAACCGGCGACCTTTCAGTTCATGCCCAACCAGCTGAACCATATCAGCCTGGGCCTTTTTATCGTGATTTTAGAGTGTACTCTTTCTACTTATAAAAGCAGTGTGCAGCACAACAGCACACTGTGTTACCAGTGGCAACCTCATTCGGCTCGAGTTTGCTGTCTCCCTTCATGGAAATGTTTTCTCCTGTGCCTGACTTACTCCCGTGCTGTTTTGAGCAAGAACAGATTTGTGGCTCAGGAGCGATAGGCTGGCCAGGTCACACAGCTCAGGTGAGCACTGTGCTAGGCCTTACAGGTCTACCTGAATGTATTCCACCAAGTTCACATGTTACAGGAAAGCGACCCAGACAGTGTTGGAGTTTGCCAAGTGGAGTTTTATTCACGCATGCGGATCCAGAGGAGGAAGCCTCCAGATTCCGGGCTCCGAGCTCAGGCTGGGGCTTGCTTATATTCTTGTTACAAAGGCAGAAGGAGGAGGGGAAGGAGTGCAGCTGCTGAAAGTGGGGGTTAGCGTACAACCTAGCGTACAACTCAGATAACTGCTTATCTGAGAATGGCTGCTGTCCAGCTCCTATCTAAGAATGGATACTGCTCAGCTATGTCCTGTCACAGTCCCCCCTTTTGATGCTATAAAATGCTTTTACCCCTTTAGCATCACCATATACCTGGCTATATGGCTGAGGTGCTGGGGAGGGTTGCAGCTGCTGATACTGGTGTTGGTACTGCCAGAGAGCTAACACTGTGGCAGCTGCTCTATGAGTCACCGTGGCCTCCAGGTGTTGGACTAAGGTCCAGAGGATGCAGGGTCCCATATGCCTGACACCTCCGGGTCTGGTATCCTATGGTCCTGGATATCACTCTAGTCCGGTATACCTTCGCTCCCCAAGTGCAGAGGGATTGCTGTGGCTGAACTCGACTCAATGGCATGTCAGTGGAGGAGCTGAAAGCTGATTCTGGGAGATAGTAAGAGACCACTCCACCGCTGAATATAATCCTACACCCGGGGGTATTACATTTGCAGGCTGGGGCTGAGACAGGGGCCACATATGTCAAGCGAAGCATACAATAAACCCAGATGCAGGGACCAAACAAAGATAAACTATTCCTAGGGCGATCTGCTCCACGGGATTCCATTGTGCAGGGGTCACTAGTCCAGTTCCCAACACTCCTGCGAAGGTGCCAATCAAAGTCAGGTACCCTGCAGAACAGTGGTCCATTCCTTGGTGTCTTCTCTAATGGCTGGTGTCCTCTGGAGCCTCAGCGTGGGTAGTCAGTCTAAGTGCAGGCCTAGTCCTTGGGTCCTCAGGATCTGCTGCTGCTTTGGCCCGGCTGTAGTGGATCCAAGGGGTGATTCCTGTAACTTTAAGGGCAGTCAGGGTGGTTAGTAACACGAGATGTGGCCTGGTCCACACAGGTCGGAGTGGTCTTTTTTCTAATCTTTTACCCATACACAATTTCCCAGTTTAAAGGATTGCGCTGGCCCCCCTTGGGATAGGGGTCCCTGGCCCAAACCAGCCCTGTTTATTTTTCATAATGTTTCCCCTAGCTTCTGGAGATATTTTGTCTGTCTTAATTCACCTTGCAACCGGAGTCCTCCCTTTTGCATACTGAGAATTGGGGGAGGTCTCCCAAAAACTAACTCGTATGGAGTATGTCCTGAGGGGTTAGGGACATTTCTAACCCTAAACAATGCTAGCGGCAGCAAGTGCACCCAGGGAACCTTTAGATTGACTTCTCAGTCCACCCCTCGGGGCACAGAAGCAGAGCCACACATCTGCCATCTGGCTTCACCTGTACCAGTTGTTTCACTCAAATCCTTGAGGCTTCCATTGTGCCTACAGATTCCTTGTTGGCCATCTTTCATGAAAGCAACCTTCATTCCTTCCCTGGAAAGTCTGCCATGAACTGCACAACCAATCAAAGTACCAGGCTTTTCTCGTGGGCTTACGCTAGCTTTGCAAGTCAATCCCAGTTCTTCAGGGCTTTCTGGTGATGACCAGAACCCATACATGGCTCCTTCAGGTGTGACATTCCAGTCAAAGTCTTGGTTAACAAAACCACTATTAGCGACTGGTCTTATTGGTTTATGCAAAGAAACCTTATGTCTTCACTCACTCCTTCAGAATGCCAAATTCTGGAGGGATCAGGTAGGGAGAAAAATACAAAGCATGAAGGAAAATCCTTTCCCTCCTGATATCCACCGGGTTTCTCAAAACCTTCACTTCCAGACATTCTGCAACATTCACAAACCCTCTATTCTTTCTTTCATACATCTTCTGATATCCACCAAGATTGCATCTCCTTGCCTTATACCTTCTATTACTAACACCACATAATTCCTTCCCAAAACTTTTACTTTTCCATTTATTTTTACAGTTTCCCACAGACCTTCTTCATTTATATATCTTATACTTTCTCATTTACTTTCCTACAGAGTGTGAAATTTCAACCTTCCCTGGAATCCTCAATTTCCTTTTCAGAGCAGATACAGAGCAAAATCCAAAACACAGGGTTCCAGAACAATACACAGGTGGAGGCATTCTCTTGCACCAGTGCGTCCATCGGTGCCTCGCAGAGACATGCTCCTTAAGGCCCAGTCTCTTGGCAGAGACATGCTGCTTTGTCTCTGGCTGAAGCACTCATCAGCCCCAAATGACCCTTCCTGGGTCCCAAGTGGCAAAGGCATTCCACCCAACCAGTTACCAGTGACCTTCATTAGGTCTTACAGGTGACCTTAAACAGGTCTTAAAGTACAGAGGGTTTCTGATCAGAAACAACACCAATGTTAGAAATTTGCTCTTTCCCCACAAAACCAGAAAACAAGTAGGTGAGGTTTCCTTTACTTCATGTTTAAAATGTTCATATCCTTTACACATAATTTTACTCATCCAGATTTAACTATCATTCTCTTTTAATCCTGGTTCCTTTCCCACACTGGGAAGGACTATACTTAAACTTAGTATGTGGCAGCCAAAAGTCTCTGGCACTACAGGTACCTTCCACTAAAATTCCCTAGATTTGCAGGGACATCCTGCAGCTTTCTGAAGCTCAGACCTTGCAAACACCCTGTATGTCAGATGGTCACCCTTGGACCTCAGTTCAGGACCTTCAGAACCAGAGCCCTCCCTATCAGAACCAGTTACACAGAGAACCCGACGGATGCAGTGCCCACACAGCAGCAGCACACAGCCCGTAATCTGAAAAGAACCCATAGCCACCACCTTGTCCAGTTCCAAGATGGCAGTGCCCATGCACGCTGGGTCATCCCAGATGGTGGCACCCACGCACCCTGGGTTGTCCAAGGTGGCAACAACCAGGCACACTCAGTCCTCCACAGTGGGGCACTCACGTGGCTCATCCTCTATTTTACCCAAATGGCGGCGCACCCACCTGGCTTGCTGTCCGATCCCCAACATACATGCAATCCAGTACTGTGGAAGAATCCCCCCACCCCATGATGAATCCTCCCGATCGGTGCTGACAGACAAGGGAAAGGACTCACTCGTGCTCCATAGGCTTCCACTGGTGGAGCAACAAACACAGTCATTCACGCAAACACACAGAGATTATCATGTTCACACCATCCCGAACAGTGGGAACCTGCCTGGGTCTTCCAGCCTGAGGGGTGATCAGTCCCTCCTTCTACTGCAAGAGTGGGCTGGTCTCGGGCTCCTGGTCTCCAGGGCACTCACCAGATAGGTGTCTTCCCAGATTCCACCAGTTTGCACCCCACCAGCCTGGGCCAAAGAGTGGTCCCAGGGGCGGAGCCCGAGGAGCCTGGGATGTTCAGGACCCGAAATCACTGGGGTGCACGCCTCCTTTTCACCACCAGGCCCCACCAGCCGCCCCACGGCCGTCTTCACTGGAGGCAACAGCCTGCTCAAGTGGGTCGTTTCCCGGTCAGGGAACCAAAATGTTACAGGAAAGCGACCCAGACAGTGTTGGAGTTTGCGAAGTGGAGTTTTATTCACGCATGCGGACCCAGAGGAGAAAGCCTCCAAATTCTGGGCTCCGAGCTCAGGCTGGGGCTTGCTTATATTCTTGCTGCAAAGGTGGAAGGAGGAGGGGGAAGGAGTGCAGCTGCTGAAAGCGGGCATACAGAAGCAGAAAGTGGGGGTTAGCGTACGACCTTGAGGTAACTGCTTATCTGGGAATGGCTGCTGCCTGAGAATGGCTTCTGTCCAGCTCCTATCTAAGAATGGCTACGGCTCAGCGATGTCCTGTCACACACACAGAGACCGAATCGCTGAAAGGTGTACCTCTCAGAATGTATCCCTGTTGCTAAGTGGGACCTGACTGTCTGTGTCCCAGAGAATTAAAAGCATGTCTACAATAAGACTTGGACCAAAATGTTCAGAGCAGCCTTTAAAAACAAACAAACAAACAAAAAAAAACTAGCACCAAAGGGGAGAAAACTCCAGTGTCTACCAGGCTGTAAAGGAGCAGGTTCTGACATAGCCGTAAAGTGGAAAACTACTCAGCAATGCAAAGGAACCACATGTTGCATGCACAAGGTCTCAGCATGCATACTGTGTGCCACATTATGATTTAAAATAAAGAAACATATCTTTATCTCAGAACCAGTCCTGGGCAGAGCTTCTAAAACCCTTGGAATTTCTTGTGAGGAGGGCGAGGAAGCTGTTTTTTCCATTATGCTAATGAGATTACTTTGGGAAAGCACCTAGTGACTTGTGGGTGGACAGGTTGCAGGGAAATCAGCACAGGATTAAAGGATGGGAATGTTAGTTCCTCCTGTCGCTACCTCCTGAGACGGGAGCGGAACTAGAGAGGGAGCTTAACTGCCAATAGCCAATGACTGGAACAACTATGCCCACGTAATGGAGCCCTCATAACAAAGCAAAGGGTGGGGTTCTGAGAGCTTCCCATTGGTGAGCCAGAACCCGTCCACGTGCCGGGAGGGTGTCACACCCAAATTGCCCAGAGCCAGAAGTTTCTAAGTTTAGGCCTTTTGGGGACTTGGCCAGGTACACTTCCTTCTTCTAGCTCTTCTTATCCTTTAATCTCCTTTTCTAGTAATCTGGTAATCTTGTTAGTAAATGTTTTCCTGAGTTCTGTGAGCAAATTCACCAAAATTGTCAACTGTAAAACAAACTGGAGCTCCTGTATATCAAGGGTGTTTAGATAAAGGCGGGAGGTCAGTAGGGGGCTCACCTCCCGCCTGACCTCACCGGGTGGAGCTGCGAACGTTCAGACTGGGCCAAGCCACAGACTGTTCCAGGTCTCTGCAGAAAACACCTGTGACTTGCTGTAGTAACCGGACCATTCATGCTCAGCCCAGACGAGCTTTCTGCCTCCCACACCAGTCAAAACTCTCTAAACAACTCATGCAAACATTCATTTTTTTCCCTATTCCTTAAAAAAAAAAAAAAAAAAAGCCCTGAGTTTTGCTCCCTAATGGGTTACTCTTCAGGTTGCTGCCCAAATCTGTGAATCCGAAATTACAATTCCTAGATCCCCCCAAAACACCTTTGCCTGCTTATTGCTCCTTAATAATTTTAGGTTGACGAAACTAAAGGGGAGGTCATGGGCCCAGCCAGTTTATGGCTTATTGCTCAGGACCACGGGTGATGCCAGGACTTGCCAGGCTTTCTGAAGGGTGAGGTGGGGGGGATCTCGTGGGCTTGAGCCCTGAACCTGTGGGACAGACTGCTCTTGTAGGCAAAGACAGAAACAGAGACGCTTGGAGCCCAGGCGGCCCTCCCGGAGAACTGCCTGGAGCATCTGATTCCCCAAACCTCTGGAATGTTCAAAGCAGGGCAAAATGACCCTTAAACTGGGCCTCCGCTGCCTTGCTGTCCCCAAGTACTGTTTACGGAGGTAACAAGTTGGCTACTGGACTGGGGACCGTGGGACTGAAAATTGAAAACACTGTTTAGAACGGACAGAACCGAGCCATCTGCACCAATAGAAACGCCTTCCTTCTGTTGCTGTGATTGTCCCCTGGCTGTGCTAACGCGCCCCCCTCGCCTTTGTCTCCAGATTGGAACACTGTTTGGGCTACATCCCAAATTGCGATTCTTACTGATCTCCAATAAACATTTATTTACCTCTTGGTTTGAGAAGACTTTTTATGTCCACGTTAACACTGTCACCAGGCAGATGGTGTCAGAACTGAGTTAATTGCTTGGTGGCATTGGAAGACACATAGCAGATCTATAGACTTCCCAAGTTCAAGAACACACCAGTCCTGGCTGGGTGGCTCAGTCGGTTGGAGTGTGAGCGTCTACCTGTTCCCCAGAAGGCTGCAGGTTCGATTACCTGCACGTACCCCATTGTGGGTTTGATCCCTGGGTCCAGGGGTGTACAGGAGACATCCAGTCATGGTTTCTCTCTCACATCAATGTCTCTCTCTCTCTCAGGTCAATAATCAAAAAGTGTTAAATAAGAAAATGGTTGCCAGGGGCTGGGGTAGGGGGAAAGAATAGAGAATAATGGGCGGGGTTCTTTGGGGGAGGTGAAAATGTTCTGGAAGTACACAGAGGTGGTGGCTGGACAACATTGTGAATTATGAAATGCCACTGAATTGTACACTTCAAAACGGTGAATTCTGTGGTATGTGCTCTCAAGATATGTATGTTCTGCTTTATTTATTTTTTCAAGTTATTTATTTTAATTATTTTTTTTATTTTTCCACATTTTTTTATTGTTGTTCACCAATATATATATGTTTGAAAACAGGAAATCAATTGCCTGCAGAGGAGAGGGGGCGTGGGCTGCAGAGTGGCCTGAGGGAACTTTCTGGGCGGTAGAAATGTTCTCTGTCTTGATACGGCCGCAGGAGACGGACCCCTGTCAAGGCCCCCTTGAGGACAGATGCTTCTCTGCAATGAGAAGAAATGAGTAATGAGACACAAAAGGGTTTCACAGCCCAGATGCTGAACAAAAGAAGCCAGACAGAAGAGAGTGTGCAGTGGAGAGAGGAGAGATGGGGGATGGGGGGGGAGAGAGAGAAAGAAGTGGGGGAGGAATATGGTGAGCTTTAGTTTACGCCAGTGAAAACATCTGGCACCCCTGACTCTGGCGTCAGAAGTCAAGGTCGTGCCGCCTCTGGTGGGGGCGGTGGGCTGGTCGGGGGGCCTGAGAAGGGGTCCCGGGACACTGGCCCTGCTCATTTCTCGTTCTAGGTGCCGGCACGTTGTGTTCACGTGGTGAAGATTCATCCAGATGATCTTCTTTTCACAAATAAAAGAGACACAGATAGATGATATACACATACGTATGTGTTATTTTACATTATATATAACACATGATATTTGTGCTATTTATTATATTATTATTTTTATTTTTATACAGTATAGACAACACTTCCAGGGCCCCAACAGGGTTGGGGGAGCCTGCGGTGCTGCACCAGGTCCGAGGGACATTAGTGCCGCAGTGGCCGAGCCAGGGGGGCCCACAGAGTTCCCATAAGACCAGCCCAAAGCCCCACATCCACAGAGCCTGGAACCCAGAGACATGAGGGTGCCGGTCTGGGCCGAACTCAGCGGCACGTTCCCACAGACCCGATGGTAACCTCCATGCAGGTGTCTGAGTACTGGGCAGGCGGTCAGCTCGGGGGCTGGGAATCATCACCCCGGTCTTCGCAGGAGGAAACTGAGGCTCCAGAGTGCCTTCCAGAGACACACAGCTCATGATGGATAGAAACCATATTTGGGCCTATGCTCATCTGCCCGTCAAAACCCTGCCCTGGATGGCCCTGCCTCACACCATCCAGGGCACCCAGGGTCTGGAGGGGACCTTCTTTGGGACAGACACACCGGGGCTCTCCAGCTCCTGAACGCTGTGGAGGATGCAGAGGTTTTTTGCTGATACCAGTTCTCTCACTCACTGCTCACTGTATTACAAATTAAAATGGGGGAACTTTATATATATATATATATATTTAAATTGATTAAAGGCATATTTAACATTGTGCATTGACATTTTTTCTCTCCCTGGCTGGTGACGCAGTGGGTTAGCGTCACCCCAGACACTGAAAGGTTTCGGGTTCCATGGCCCAGTGGGGAGCCTGCGGGAGGCAGCCCATCAGTGTTTCTCTCTCACCAGGATGTTTCTCTCTCTCTAAAAACAACAAGCATATCTTGGGTGAGGATTTAAGAATCTTTTTTTCTCTTTAATACTTTACTTGGGCACCCTGAAGCAGCAAGAAAGCGCATGTCAGAGACCCCAGGGCTCTGCCCAGATTCCTGGCAGATCAGATCTTTTCAGAACATTCTCAGTCCAGGAACCCCCAGGTCATCTCTGAGGGTCTTGGCCAGACACCCCCAGATCCTCATTTACCCTGTCCCCAGAACCGCCCCCCCAGAGGGACAGAGAGGGGAGAATGGGCAGGAAATCAGGATTTAGGTCATAATAAAATTTTAAAAATCAACAGAGTTGCCATCCTCCTAACCCTTTAAAGATGTTTCCTGCACAGCCGGGCACCACCACCTATTTCGTCTCTCACCTGTTGTCCCTCTGCTCTCGCCACACCACCTCCTCTGCCGTCCCCTTGTGGCCACCCTGGTCCCTGCGACTCCCCCAGCGGGTTCTCTGACCCTGTCCTGGTCCCACACAGCAAACGCTCCAATCCTCTTAGGCCTGGCCAAGCCGGCCTCCCCAGAGCGGAATTAGATCAGATTTACTGCAGGGACAAGCGACAGGCTACGTGCGTTGTCGGGGGTGACGGGGGAAGAGCAGGCAGGCTGTGGGGTAGAATGAAACCTTCTGCATATCTGAAATGATACGAGGGGGTCTGAGGCTTCTGCCACACTGAGGCCCCAGCAGCAGACAGAGACGGTGAGAAGGGAGACCGAGGGTCAGAGAAGGCCCCCGGGAGCCAAGGTGTCTGGTTCCCACTGCCGGGGAATCCTTTTCCCACTTACATTCAGGGTCACCCCGGAGCCTGACGCTTCTGTCTGCTCTTTGAGAACATCCCTCCTCTCTCTACGGGCCCCGTTTCCTTCTCCAGAATCATTAACTCATGGCGTGTGTGTGGCTTTTAAAACAATATACTATTCATTTTTAGGGAGAGGGGAAGGGAGAGAGAAACAGAGGGAGACAACGTGGATGTGCGAGATACATTGATAGGTGGCTTCTCGAGCGCCCCCTACTGGGGACCCTGCTTGCAGCTCAGGCAGGTGCCTCTACTGGCTGTGGGGCTGGATCCACTGGGCCCCACCAGGCAGGGCGGCAGGCGTTCCTTTATGGAACAGACACTGTCAGTTCCTTGGTTCTCTGCACGGCGGGCGGAGTCTTGGGGAGGAAGCATAAGGCTTCAGAGACGCAGTGAAGTGGCTGCTCTGAGGAACACTGGGACCGCCACCCGCAGCAGGTGGGCCCTGGTTAGTGGGGAGGTCTCCACGGCAGGGCTGCAGGGGGCACCTGAGGGCAGTTTGGTCTTCAGCATCAGATGAAAGCTCAGGGCCTCGCCCCAGGGGTGCTGTTCTGCAGAGAGCCCCCAGATCTCACATCTGAGGAACAGCATTCCTTCCGAGCCCTCCAGAACAGGGCAGGGTGAGACACCGAGGCAGAGAGCTATTTGGAGAGGGAACCAGCTCTTCCCAGCACCCCTGCACTTGGCCGGGAGTTTTCTGACTTCCTCCCCAGGGGACTGGCTCCCAGGCCTTGCCTTGCCTTCGCACAGCCCCTCCCCGAGCACTCTGAGTTCCCTTTCCACACACTTTGTGATTGTAATTCTTTCATTGAGGATTTTGAAAGCTGTATTACGACAGTAAGACGGGAAGTCGACAGTGACAAGGAAACACAATTGACAAGTGTGAGGAGACACCGAGCCCATTTCGTGCTCACCGACAAACCGAATGGGAACGGGCTGGCGAGTGGCCAGCCCGCCGCCTCCGAGCTGCAGGGGCAGAGTCTCTGTTTCCCCCGAGAGCACAACGCAACTGCCCTGAGCTTTGGGGAAACGGTTTGCAAATGTGGAACAGCAGCCGCTGCAGCTGTGGGTGCAATAACGGCTTCATCCTCTCCCACACCAACCGGGTTGCACGCTTAACTGCATCCCCTCTGAGGGTGCAGACCTCGTCCCCGAGGTCCCTCATAGTTGGCCAGGTGTTTAAGCCAACACTGGACTTGACACCATCTTCCATGGTTCCTGGAGGACAGGGGTTGGGGGTCCATTCCCTTTTCAGTTTGGATTGGAGACAGCCAGAGGGGGCTCGGCAGCACATGCCTTCACACCAGGTCTCAGAGCTATAACTGTAACTGCTATTCCAGCAACCATTCCTCCTCCTCCTGCAGGTGTCACCAGTGCATCTACCCAGGGAGCCTGGGAACCTGGTTCAGCACTTCCAGCTACCACTGCTGGCTCCTGCGGGCTCCTCCTGGTTGGGAGAAAGAGAGGGAGAGAAACATCAATGTCCGGTTGCCTGTGGCATGGTCCCCACTGGGGACCTGGCCCACAACCCAGGCACGTGCCCTGAAGGGAATTGAACCACTGATCCTTTGGTTCGTAACCCACGCTCAACCCACTGAGCTACACCAGCCAGGGCTCCTCCACCATTCATTCTGTGACTTCTTCTCTGGACTCATCACTCTGTTCGCTGGACACTACAGAAGCTGCATAGGCTCGTCATCCCAGCGTTTCCACAGTTGGACGTTGTCTGAGGCAATGCAGCACAAGCAGGAATTCCTTCCAGCTTGGCCAGGGTTTCCACCGCCGTGAGTAACTACGGCTTTGGGCTTTTCCAACATGGCAGGAATCAAACCTCTGATTGTAGTAAGGGCACTGCAAATCTGAAGAGATCCAGCTTTCTGGAAGCGTTCACATTGGAAGAGAAGATCGCGCCCTGTTACTTGATTCAGAGCAGAGCTGGTTAGCACGGGTGTGAGGGGCTAAAACCTCGAGTGCCAATGTGAGCTGCTTCAGCCTCAGCGAAGGAGATGCGGAGCGGAGCGCACAGGGCCCTGAACCTCCCGGGAGCCCCACCCCCAGCTCCAGCCACAGCTCACCTTCCCGCTGTGTGATTCTTTGCATGGCTATGTTCTTTCCTTTTTAAATCCTCACCCAAGGATATGCTGATACGTTTATTGATTCGGGGAAGAGAGAGACAGAGAGACAGACATTGATCTGAGAGGGAAGCCTCCATCCGTTGCTTCCCCGTGAGCCCCACTAGGCATCAAACAGCAGCTTAGACATGAGCCCTGACAGCTGCTTGGACCTGAAGTCTTCGGTGTCCAGGATGACGCCCCAGTCAACTTGGCCGCCCAGTCAGGGCCAGAGGATTCTATTCTATACAGCCCCCCGAAACTTTGAATTTCGGCTTCCTTTCTGCTCCTGCATTGCTGCGAGCCTCCAGTCATGTTTTCATCAGCGGACCAGCACGTCCCCTTGTTTTATGAGAGTTTCTGTGTGTGGGCAGCTAATGGCACGTACATAGTGGGCTCTGTGACTCTGAAATTGCGGCCGACAGCGTGCAAAGCTGTGCCCGAAGGAAGTGCATCCCATGTGCCTTTTCTCTCTCGGTAAGGCACGCCGGAGCCTTCCGATGCTTAGGGGACAGTAGACCACATTTTGGCACTATGCTTGGGGCTGTTTTAAGCAGCACAATCACCAACAAAACCCAGAAAGATACCCCACACCCTGGGTTATATCCAGAAGAACTGAAAGCAGGGACTCAGATGTTTACACACCCGTGTTCACACCTGGGTTCACAGCCACACCGTTCACCACTGCCCAGAGCAGCCTGGTGCCCATCAGTGCACAAATGGAGAAACGACAGGTAGCATACACATGCACAGACAAGGGAATATTACTCGGCAGTGAAAAGGAACAACATTTTTTATACATGCTACAACACGGGTGAAACAAAGGCGTTATGCCCAGTGAAATAGACCATACACAGAAGGACAACTGTTGTATGATCCCACTTGAATGAGGCCCTGAGTCAAGTTCATGTTTACAAGACACAGAAAGTGGAACAGAGGTGTTGAGTGTTGTATTCAGAGAGCGAGACACCAAATGCTGGAGACTTTCTGGGTTCCAAAGATGTTATATATTGGCCACGGTTTTAC
>PVIA01015952.1:0-20764 GCA_004024845.1 Tonatia bakeri | reverse complement strand
AACTCTCTGTCTAGCAGACTGGTTGTCTCCATTTTGTTTAGTCCTCCCTCTGGATTTTGCTTTGTTCCTTCTTTTGGACCATGCTTCTTTATGTCCTCATTTTGGCAGCCTCCCTGTGTTTCTTTCCATATATTAGGTAGAGCTGCTATGACTCCCTAGATTGGTAGAGTGGCCTAATGTAGTGATTGTCTTAAAGGGTTCAGTAGCACAGCCTCCCTAATTATCCAGGCTGGGCACCTGAGATACACCTATCATGTGGTCTGTGTACACCTCCACTCTGCAGCCAAGCCTTGATTGCTATTGGCAGGTCAACAGAAAGATTTACCCAGACTGATCAGCTGCAATATCTGGCAGTGATCACTGACCACCAACCTCCAACTACCATGGATGATTAGCTGTGCAGGGATCTATTCTACAGAAAAAGACTCTCTTCATTAGGGCTCTGGTGTCCACTGAGTCCGCCCCTTGAGCGTGTCACTGGGTGAGGTGATGGGGTGGTTGTGCTCTGATTTGGTCTGTAACTGTTTGTGGGTACAGGTGGCTCCAGGACCTCCTGGAATGTGCAGGCCAAGGTTAGCGAACCCATGTGTTCTATTTGGGGCCATCCAAATAAGCTACAAAGAAATCTGCAGGTGGCTGATACATGTGCTGGGCTTGGAGGTAACTAAATGAGTCTAAGCTGTAAACCAAGGCCAGCTGCTTTGCTACTAGTGCCAGGCCTGGGGCCACTAAGCAATAGGCTCCGGGCACATGGAGGCCAGATGCTATCTGTTTGAGAGAATTTAGGAAAATCTGAAGCACCAGCCAAGACAAGCCATTTATATGGAAAAGCCACTGGAAACGGCCTGGGTGGACCTAACTGGGGTGGAGCCTCAGGAAATCACTGGGGTGGGGCAAACGGTGTGAGCCAGGTTGATGAAGTTTCAGATATGGTGCCCACCTGTAGGCTCTGTGGCTCTGTGGGGGTATGCTCAGAAAAGGAGCCTCTTCTAGCACTTTGGGAGAAAGCTGTTCCCCAGCTCTTGCCTTGATGCTAGACAATTCAGTTCCTCCCCATATGTCTCTAATCCATATCAAGCTGCTTCTCCTGTGCTGGAACTCAGAGGGAGTGAGTCTGAGTAAGTCTGAGTGCAGGCCCTTTAAGAGGAACTGGCTGAGACTTTAGCAGTTCATCTTCCACAGCCTCAATCCCTGCTTGTTTCTATAGCCAGAAGTTATCACTTATCTTCCTGGTACTGGAACTCTGGGTTTAGGGGCCTGGTGTTGGTCAGGGACCCTTTGCTCCCAAGATATCCCTCCCAATTTTTATCTACTACATGTGGGTGTGGGACCAGCCTCTTCCACATGTCCACTCCTCCTGTAAGTCACCTTGTAGTTTCTTCCATAGTTGTAGGACTTCTATTCAGCTTGATTTCTGACAGTTCTGAGTGATGGTTGTTCTGTAGTTGAGTTGTAATTTTGATGTGGTTGTGTGAGGAGGTGAGTGTATTTACCTATGTTCAGGTTATTTTGAACCTGAACATTATTTTTTAAGAAGAAAGACTAGAAATGGCCAAACTATCAATTTAAAAAATGCTGCTATATATTTTGAAAATTGGATGAATGCAGACATTTATTTGTAAGTTCTTATAACTTACATGCTCTTCAATTATGTGACTTTAAAAATAATTTATTTCTTATCAATGATAAAGTTTCATATTTGGCAATTTAAATTTTTTCAACTATAAAACAAATTCACAGCTAGTGTTTTGAAATATTTAGCCAGATGTTTAAAATATTTTATATTTTTATAAAATATATACTCATAAATAACAATTAAAAATCTAGATAGAATGCAATAACACTGAAAACCTTGTTGATGAAAAAATGACTTATATTCACACATAAAATAAGTGGCTATGGCAAGCTTCTCGGATTTTATTATGTGTGATTCAACTAGAAAAGCCAAAATCAACTGCTAAGATATATGTTTGGCATGTAAATTTCTCTACTGGCCCACATACTCTTACATGGAAATATATGGTTTTGAATAAACAAGTATACTTTGGAATATGTGATCAGTCACACTTGAGTGGCAGGGTTTAGCCCTCATTCAGAGCACCCAGAATGGCCCCCTCCATTGAAAAGGAGCAGAATGAGTGAGCAGTTTACTGGAGACCCACTTGGTGTGGGCCTTGGAGGTGTGGACATGAAAGCTGAATAGTCAGTGGAAATGACTGGTTCAAGTGCCGCCTTGGTGGCTAAGCTTACAATCTGTGTTACATAGTTTTAATTTCTATCCTAAACAAATGAAAAACTGGAAAAAACTCAGTAACTCCTTGGAAGCACGGCATCTCCTGTAACTAAATAACTATGTAATTTTTGAGTAGGAATTTTGTTTTCCATTAATTAGTAAATTGTATTTTGCTTTTGTTTTTTGTTTTCACTCCTTGCTTCTCTTTCTCTATAAGAAGTTTTATCTTCTTTCTAGTTTGAAAGATTATTGAATTTTTAGAGGTGTTTCTCATCTTAAATTGAACATAACACCACCCATCTATGCATAAGTTCCTGTGGCAGCTTCAGACAAATTGATACACTATGAAATACCTTTCTATATGTAGCACACACAAAGTAATACTTTATTTTAGAATTTACTTAAGGGAACTGAAGTGATATGTCTTTGCTCTTGTGTTTATTTATAAGACTGAAGTAGGTCTTTAGAGTGATTTGAAATAATAAAAAATGTCAATGTAATTTTGAGCAAGTTATAATTGGTTACCCTTTCTGAACTTGCCACACATCCCAGTCAAAGAACAGGATGCCAGTCTTGTGTACGTTTTCTTTGTATTGTACCTGCTGCTCCAGAAACATGAGTTTGTAAGGTGCTTGAGAAAATAGTTTGTTTATCTATTTTAAAAATGAAATTATTGGGATTAAGTTTAGACCCTTTAAAACAATCTTGAAGAAAGAAAAGAATCAAATCACACAGCCTATAGAATTTCACCATCACATATCAGCTACCAGTGTTGAGTCCCAAACAATGAAACATCAGTGCTAAATTTTGTTTCCAGTCTGCAATATAAATATTTGTCTTGTTGATCTTATTTAATAATTTGACTTATTTCAGAACAAATAAGTACAGGTCCATGCTAATTATCTGAAAGATTGTCTTTGAGGTTACTTCTCTGAACCTTAGTTTTGTGAAGAAAATATACAGTGTTTTTCCTTAGTTGAAGCAAACTCGTACATATTATGTAGACTTTTAAACATTTGTGATTTTATTGTTAGTAAACAACAAGAAGTAAATAGACAGCAAATAACTGTGGGCCAGTATTTGGTGGTTTGAAAAGTATCTTGATCTTAGTCTTCTCCATATAATCCCAGAGAATATTTCTTATATCTTTAGTATTTACAACAAAGTACCAGAATCAATTTCCAGTGAGGCCAATATTTGAGTTGAGAGGAAGTGATGATTACAATGATAGCATAGTTAGAAATCTTTTCAGATTCAGTACCATTTCCATAATCCTGAGACATCACATGCCACTGACAAGTTATAGTTCTTTTTATACCTCCTGACTGGGTTTTATCTCACTGAGAGATGATTTTATATGCATATGAAGACTTACTCTTATTTTAGAAAAGGATTTATACCCATACAAGGATATAAAAGAAAATGCAGCCACAAAATAAAAGAAATGAAACATATACTACATCTTAATATAAATGCTGAAGTAAAAATGATATATTCACATTTCTAATGACAGATCCAACCATTAATAGGTTGCAACAAGCATTAGCTGATCATGTAGTACTTCTCTTTGGTGTCTTGATGAAGGTTGACATTTTTGACATTAAGGGTTAATTAGTTGCCACTCAGAATGAGGTCACAAATGGCTAATTGCACCTTCAGCTAGGTAATTACTGTCATGTATCAAATTCTCATTCCATGTAATTATACAGGATCAGGTGCTCTGACTGCTCACCTAGGGATATGTTTGCCTTCCAAGTCCTCTCCGTGGGAATTCCAAAGTTTTACACAGAAGGTGAATTCACTTGCAATTTGACCTGACGACTAATTTGATGTGCACAAGATTCCATGCCATCCTTTAAAATCCTGGGCGTAAGGATGTCATCCAGTTACGCCTTAATGTTTCTGGCTTCTCTGATTCTGTAATTTTGCTGTTGTCAGCTCTGATATTGCTGCTCACAGGTTAGATATTCATTAATTTCATCTGGGCTATGCCAAACCTTATTTCCCCCAAATAACCACTGAAGCTTAGCTTATCATTGACATTTACACAAAATGAATGGGTGCCTCTTAAATAATCAGAGGCAGGTCACAGGTATGTGAAATGAAGATTTTTCCTGCAGCGATTCTATATACTGTGGGACTGGCCAGAGCCTTAGTCTTGCATCATTTCTCAGACAAAAATGAAGTAACTCAGGCATTTTATGAGGAGGAGGACATAGTCCTTCTAAATTTATGCTGCTTCTCCCATCTAGGATACACTCCTGGGGTAGACAGGAGAACAGATTTTCCTGGTTCTCAAAGGGCACAGCACAGGTGATTAAGTTAGCTGTTTCTATACTCTCTAATCTGCTGCAGCAGTCTATATTAATAATAGTTAGAAATCATTAGATTCTGTACTAATAGGCATTACTCTCTCATTAACAAGGCAATTTAAATATCCCACAGGGCAATTGAAGCTTGAACTTTATAGGTAGGCCAATCAGCACCCTTTCCTCTAGCTTGAAGATGAAAAATAGACATGATTCAGTTCAGTCAGAGACTGTGTGTGTATGTGTGTGAAATTTCAGTGTGTCACATAAAGATTTCATAATTTAAACAATTGAACTTGTGGCATTGTATGTAAGTACATCTATACCTTATGCATGAAAAAGTCAAGCACATTTATAATTGCTGCATACACATGATCTTTAAGAATCAAACATTTCCCTTGGGTCTCATAATGCATTTCCACTGAAGTTCTTATGTACCATAACTCCCATGGAAGACTTGACAGTCTAATAAATGTGTTTCAAGTTCATGTCCACTGAGAGCATAAAATAGAATTATTTCATCTCTTCTCTGTAATGGACATACTAACAGCAACTAACAATAGCATGGTATTTTAGAGTATATGAAGACATTTCAAACATGGTAACCCATTTAATCCTCACTATAAGCCTGTAGGAAAGACTTTTACAGATGTGACATATTTTGCAGATGGGATATAGTAGTAGGTGTCAAGTTTCTTGTTTGAAAATCTATAATTTTTTTCACTAGGAGAAACTAATCATGTTTAAATAAAATATATGTACGATGTTTTGAAATTCCTGATCTAATAAAACTATTGGTTTCCATATGCATTTATTATATTAAAATCATAGAATGGTGTTCTTTGTTATTTTTAATTTGGTATCAAAAATCATCCTGAACATTAAGCAGTCAACTGTAAATGGAGACCATATTTAAATTATGCTCTTTTTCCAATTACAAAGAAATGTATGTGTGCTCTCCAGGTAACAAACACTTGGACTTAACCTGACATCCACACAGGGAAAGGTACCATGAACTGGTGGTCTTGAGGACTAACACCATGTAACTAACATCCAATTCAAAGTGAAACCCCTTAACTTATCATAGCCAATAGCACTACTGAATTCCTTGCATATGGAAATAAAGTCAGACATTATTTTTAAGGCTTTCTGAAGCTTACATTTTAGTAGGAGAACTGACTTTGAACAAGTTATTCAATTAATTATTTAAGTACAATTGCAATAAGCGGTCCCAAGGAGAGCACATAGCAGAGAAAGAAGACTGGCCTGGGAAAATTTCACTAAGGGAAAGCCATCTTATCTGAAATCTGAAGGATTAGATATCTAAATCTAAGTTTAGATAACTTAATTTTGCTCTTTTTAGCAGATGGAATTATTGTTTTCTTGAGTAGCAAAGTGTACTACAAAACTCCTGAGCCCATGAGTTGGGTATTTTGAATAAGAAGATAGGTATTTCAACAATACTTGCTACTGATATAGCTTATTTGTTCTTTATTTCACTATCATCTTGGGAATTAAATAAAAAGACATAATAGTACAATGAAAGGCAGACATGCCATACATGATTTGTAAGTCTTGTTGCATAATATTCACTAAAGCCTGAGTAAAGCCTCATTCCAAATATCACTTAGAGGTGACCTTAACAACCTAATAGCCTTGTTATAAAGGAAAAGAAGAGGGTGTATGGACCCAAATGACTTTTGCAGTTAACACAAAGCAAGAGCAAATCTGACTTAAAAGCATTCTCTTACTTTAGATTACTCATACTAAAAATCTTTACCAAAATTTCTATCTCACAGAAGAGTACAGAAAGTAAATTAAGGGATGGAGTTTCTAGAATAGCAATTTTCAGTATCTAATAATACCAGTGTCTATAATTGTGTAATGTTTTATGGTTTTGCTGCTGCTTTCATAGACATTATTTTGTTCTCACAACCATTTTGTGAAAAGATGGGATAGGATTTTTATTGATGAGATAACTTGCCTTAACTTCTTATTTCAACAAATTATACAAAGTTATACTTATTAACTGGAATTTGAACCCAGTTTTTTTGGTTTTTAATCAAGACTGTATTTATGTAATCAGGACAGTGAAGCAAGAAGTCATGTTATGTAACTCATGTAGTCCAAAATTAAAACAGGAAAATGAAAAATCTTTAAGCCAATAAATTTAAAAAACCAAACAAACAGCCATCACACAGCCAGTCACACACACACACACACACACACACACACACACACACACACATCTGGAGTTACAGTGAGTATAAACAGCCCCACATACCTCCATAATGTCAAATTGCAGGAATATGAAGACTTTATACCTAATGATGATTGAAGCTTTAGGAAAAAATCCAATTATTTTGATTTTTTTAATTTAAGAAAATAGTAAAAACACATTTTAGAAAGATGTTCATATGACTAATTACTAGAGATAAATTTATATACTTTAAATAAAGGCATCCTGCCTCTGCCATGTGTAGTTTTGTCCAGGTCATCAGTAAACTGTCATTTAGTTGACAGTGGTTTAGCTTTGTCACTATGCTATCATCAAAAAGGCCCTAAGATTTATCAATATCTAAAGTATGTCACTAGTTACACTTGCTTATAAGAACTGAAAACGACTCCTACCCATAAAAGATTAAACTGCTGCGTGCCAATTCAAGTGACACTGGGGTGTCATGTGCAAGAAATGCCCCTGCAAAAAAGGGCTGAGTACAACAGGAGTATGATTATGTTTCCTTAAAGGAATTTAACCTCTCCATACTACAGCCTATAAATACAGAGGGCTCCTTTCCAATCGGGGAGAGGGTGCCATTAGAGCATGAGCTCCCCCTTCTCCATTCCTTAATCAAAGAATAAAGCTCCTACTCTTCTGAGCTCATTCTTGTTATACTGTTGTGAACTGCACTGGGCAGAAGGACCTTCATTTGGGCCCTGGACTTTCAATAGCATCAGATTAATCTGTCTCTTCCTGAGGAACTCTTGCATTTTTTCATAAAATTCTCTTTGTTATCATTTTGTCTTACTGAACCCTCTTTCCACTCCCACCACCCTATAGGAGAGCCTCCACTTTGACCA
The DNA here is from genome assembly GCA_004024845.1 of Tonatia bakeri. Taxonomy (NCBI): domain Eukaryota; kingdom Metazoa; phylum Chordata; class Mammalia; order Chiroptera; family Phyllostomidae; genus Tonatia; species Tonatia bakeri. Next base: position 13,141 of record PVIA01015952.1, on the reverse strand, counting down.
CTGAATATCAAAGGAAGTAGGGTGTGTGACCTAAGCTATTCCCTATCTATGACCACCCAAGGCAATTTCACATATTACCAATCTTTAGGTGATGACAATTCACATTTTTTTAACCTCAAGGACAGGCCTGTTTTTTTTTATTTTTACTTAGAACTTAAACTATACTCTACATTTAAGGTTTCATGTCTGAGGTCCTGACAAAGTTCCTAACTCATTCCATGTATTCTTCCTCTCACTACAGTTATTCCTTCTCTTCCTAGAACAAAATGAAATGCTCTTTCTCATGTCAGAATGTTGTGCTGACTTTATGTTTGTTCATCAACATGCTTCCTGAGATCTTTCTACAGCAAACCCAACTAGTCTAAATCATCCCCTTACAGAAGAGATTTCCCTGATAGCCCTGTGGTTGTCCCTAGTGATGTCCATCACAACACACTGTTTATTTCTATGCAGTGTGCATGCATGCACACAGTCACAAACACACATCTATAATTATGTAACATATTGTTTTACTGCATACAAATGTTAAGATCCATGTATAGGCACATTAACCTATACATTTTCCATTTTATCACTGATTCCTATCTAATAATAGCTATTAAATATATACTCACTACAAAAATGAATGATTGAAAGATTTCATGACTGTCTAACTGAAGAAAGGTATGGCCCTTAATGGAAAGACAGAAAAGACTTAAGTGGTATATATTTCTCAAGTCTGGATACCAAATGTAGTGAGGATCCAGTTTTCATAAATCAGGTAAATGCAAACACATAAGCAAGTGGTAGAAACACAAATGAAAGGAAGTAGGATCTTAGAATGACCATGTGGAACAGAGACCCCAGCAAACTGGAATACTAGCTTGGCACATGAAAGAGAGATACATTTTTATACTGTTTAAGTTACTGTATTTTGGATATTTTTACTATAGTAACTTTACTTTTACCATACTAAAATGTTTTTTTTTCCCTGAACAAGGGATTCCTTAGAAATATCTAAAATATATGGTGTTGATATAGAAGACAAGCCATGGAAGGTAAAGGAGAAGCACAGCAGGTTGTAAAAGCCGGTCATTCTTGTCATGCTATGGACACAACTGATTACAATGTTGCTTCCAGTGACTTGGAAGTCAGAACACATACCAAGTGAAAGTGTGTTTGTAGCTATAAAGGGAAATTATTAGAAAGCCAGAAATTTTTGTTGGTTGCACCTTACTTTTCTTACCAAATATTCTACAACATAGGCAAGCTTGGTCAAATATGGAGGGGAAACTGGAATAAATGGACCCTAAATCTTTGTAGTAACTCAGAACTGGAGGACACAACTACTCCTGTTCCTCTAAATATTAGAACCTAAAACCTTTCTCAGAGGCCTTCTATTAAGACTAGTCAGCCAATTAAAGGGACCCGGATATTGTTTCCCAAACACACTTATTATTTCACAATAGCCAGAGTGGGAAGGTAGCAGAACAAAGGAGAGAACTAGGGATAAGCCAAGAAGAGGCAACAGTAAATTATGATCATGTTAGGAAATTTTACTGTTGATGAAGCAACAGGCCTGGTTGTCCAAGGCCTGTGATTACTTGATCCCAAAGCTGACTTTCCTCCGGTATTCTCTAGTAAGAAAGAGCCTCTCAGAACCACAGAGCCCCAATCAACAGTGATCCAGTGTCAGCCACTGAGTCACAAGCTGGAAGGAACCCAGGAATCTCAATGAGTGTATGGCAGGATTGTCTTGCTAGCATGGGGTTTAAAGTGCTGCACCTTTAGATTTTTTTTATGGTAGAAACTCAGGCTTTATCTCTACAACTACACTAGGTTTCAACTTCCATAACCCGTTCAGTCTTCACTTCCTTAGCATTTTACTTTCTGAAATGATTTATCATTTGTCTCTTCACTCCCTGTTTGCGGAAACTATGTGCAGGTAGTGTCAGACAAGTCTAAGCCTTGGTTATGGATCGTTGCATGGATATTCAATGATTATACATCAGTTTTTTCATTTGTTTCTTAGTGCACACATTTTGCAAGATATAGGTAACACATTCTCACATTCCATGACTAAGCTATGTAGTCTTAGGTTTGAAAATCTCTCTATTTTAATGTGTATTAGATGTGCACTATTGGGAAAAAAAAACTTTTAATTCCTGCCTATGGTTAACACAATCTTTTTCCAACTGCTTTTTAATGGGGGGAGCCACTCAAAACTTTCTACTCACCTTGCACTTGCATACATTACAATCCAGAACCAGCACGTATGAGAGTCCATGTCACTCCTCTGAGATGTGTGGTTGCACCTGTTACTTACCAGTTTACCTGTTTATTCTTAGTTTCTGGACTGTGAGAAAAGTCACCTTTTGCTTCCATATCTTAAAATATTCCATTTAGCACTTTTATATGTTTGGAATGAGAGGGGGCACTTTCTTTCTTCTCAGTCCACTTTCCTGTCAAGGAGCTGAGACAGAAATATAAAATTAAAGTGTAGGAAATAGTTCCAGATGTTCAGAGTCTTTTAAAGAAATCTAAAGCAGTAAAGAGAAGATAAAAATAAAATGCTATATTAGACAAAATAACTACCAAGAATTTTGAGAATACTAGCAAGGTACCCTGTCCAGTGTGGCGCAGTTGGTTGGAGCATCATCCCATATGACAAGAAGTCACGGGTTTCATTCCTGGTTAGGGCATATACACAGGCTTTGGGTGGGTCCCCAGAGGGGGTGCTAACAAGGAGCAGCCTATTGATGTTTCTCGCACCAATGTTTCTCCCCGTCTTTTCCCCCCTCCATTTTCCTCTCTCTAAAATGAATAAGCATGTTCTCCAGTGAGTATTAAAAACAAAAATAATATGAACAAGGCATGAGACTGATGGCAGGATGGATAAAAGAAAACCCACACCCTAATCACAGCTTGATGAGACTTTAATGCATCAAAAATAAAGATGAAATGCTAAAAGGTATTATGGAGTAGGTAAATTACCATAAAGAAATGAGAAACTGATGATATTGGAAACAGTAGATGCAAGATGACATATGAAATACTATCTCCAAAGTGCTGAACTTCATGAGTCATGACTACTATTCAAAAGTGAAGGTGAAATAAATATGCCTTCGAGCATACAAAAATGCATAAATTTATCAACCACAGAGTTTAGCTTGAAGAAATATAAATAATGTATTTCTTTAAAGAAATTTAAGAAACAACCTAGGAGAAATTAGTAGATAGAGAAATAAATAATTTTAAATTATTTCAATTAAGCTTATTTGCCCTGACTGGTATAACTCAGTGGGTTGAGCATCATCTTGTAAACCAAAAGGTCAGGTGTGAAAGGATAATATTTTTTAAGTGATTTGTTTTTATTTATTTATTTTTTAAAATATATTTTATTGATTATGCTATTACAGTTGTCCCATTTCCCCCCTTTCACTCCCCTCCACCCTATACACCCCCTCCCACCCACATTTCCCCCCTCCAGTTCATGTTCATGTGTCATACATATAAGTTCTTTGGCTTCTACATTTCCCATACTATAACCTCTCCCTGTCTATTTTCTACCTACCATCTATTCTACTTGTTCTCTGTACCTTTCCCCATTCCTTCCCCTCCTACTGCCCCGCTCATAACCCTCCATGTGATCTCCATTTCTGCAGTTCCATTCTTGTTCTAGATGTTTGCTTAGTTTGTTTTTGTTTTTGGTGTGGTTGTTAATAATTATGAGTTTGCTGTCATTTTACTGTACATGTTTTTTATCTTCTTTTTCTTGGATAAGTCCCTTTAACATTTCTTATAATAAGGGCATGGTGATGATGAACTCCTTTAACTTGACCTTATCTGAGAAGCACTTTATCTGCCCTTCCATTCTAAATGATAGCTTTGCTGGGTAGAGTAATCTTGGCTGTAGGTCCTTGCCTCTCATGAGTTCAAATACTTCTATCCAGTTCCTTCTTTCCTGCAAGGTCTCTTGAGAAAGCAGCTGACAGTCTATGGGCACTCCTTTGTACGTAACTGTCTCCTTATCTCTTCTTGCTGCTTCTAGGATTCTCTCCTTCATTTTAATCCTGGGTAAAGCAATTATGATGTTTCTTGGTGTGTTCCTCCTTGGGTCCAACTTCTTTGGGACTCTCTGAGCTTCCCAAACTTCCTGGAAGTCTATTTCCTTTGCCAGATTGGGGAAGTTCTCCTTTATTATTTGTTCAAATAACTTTTCCACTTGTTGCTCTTCCTCTTCCCCTTCTGGTACCCCTATAATTCGGATGTTGGAATGTTTAAAGATGTCCTGGAGGTTCCTAAGCCTCTCCTCATTTTTCTGAATTCTTGTTTCTTCATTCTTTTCTGGTTGGATGTTTCTTTCTTCCTTCTGGTCCACTCCATTGATTTGAGTCCCATTTTCCTTCCCATCACTATTGGTTCCCTGTGCATTTTCCTTCATTTCACTTAGCATAGGCTTCATTTTTTCATCTAATTTGAGATCAAATTCCATCAATTCTGCAAACATCCTCATTACCAGTGTTTTGAACTGTTCATCTGATAGGTTGGCTATCTCTTTTTCACTTAGTTTTATTTTTTCTGGACCTTTGATCTGTTCTTTTGTTTGGGCCATTTTTTTTTTTTTTGTCTTGACACACCTGTTACATAGTGAGGGGCAGAGCCTTAGGTGTTCACCTTGGCAGGGTAATCCATGTTGCTGAGTTGTGTTGCTGTATGTGGGGCAAGAGTCCAAGAGGGAACAATGGTGCTTGCTCCACTCTCTGCCAGATTTCAGTCCCTTCCACCACTTCCCACAAGCAAATTTGGCCCTTCTGGTGCTGATTCCCATGTGGGTTGGTCTGTGTACATTCTAGGACACTGTGGGTCTCTTCAATGAACTCTCCTGTGAGGCTAAGAGTTTCTCCTGGCACCTCACCCCCCCACAGGTGTTTTCAATCAGTGGTTTGAGGCTTTATTTCCATGGTCTGGGGTCCTGGGTTGTGTGGTTCATCCTGCTACCCAGTTTCACCTGGTTTATCTGCGCACAAATATGGGACCACCCAATCCACCAGCTGCCTTGAGCACTGCACCTCACTCCACAATCCACCACCTCACTGGGTCTGCCAGCCACTGCTTTGCCTCAAGCCTTCTCCATCCCGGCTGCCCTACTCTGCCCCTCCTACAGGTCAGGATGAGTGTTTCTTCTTTAACTCCTTGGTTGTCAGACTTTCATACAGTTCAATTTTCTGTCAGTTCTAGTTGTTTTTTGTTTTTAAATTGTTGCTGTCCTTCTTTTGGTTGTGAGAGAAGGCACAGTGTGTCTACCTACACCTCCATCTTGTCCAGAAGTCTCAGGGTAGTTTTTAATTAAATAAGAATCTGTTAAGATTACTGTATTGTTTAGAAAAAATGGAGAGATTGATTAGCTTATAATTAATCATCAGTAAAAAATTAATTTCTATCTTATACTATGGAAAGTCTTCCACATAAAAATTAAAAAAAATGGAAATAATGAAAGATGTGTAGTTATCTCTCTTGAATTCACTTGGTCCATTTCTGCCATAGATTTCACTCAGCTATCTGTTACACATTGTTACCTGACTTCATCTTTCAAAAAGAACTATATTATTTTAATATTTTGGATTTTTAAATAATTCTACAATATAATAACCAGGTTCTAGGTGTTCTTACTTTAAAAATCTGAATAAGAATTCATGTGACAATAGTTATAAGGCTTTGAGCTAAAACATGACTCATCAGATCTTAAGATAGGTAAGGATGCCTGTCTCTGGGTTTTCAAGAACCTTTCTAATATCATATGACAATTGTCATTGAAATCCAGAATCCTCTTCTTTCCTTTCAAAAGCTATCACTGAACAAGAATAGAACTTTTGACTTTAAGACCTCAAGGTGTAATGCCAAAAGCCTACTATTTGTATCTCTGTGAAGATAATAGGCAAGAAAGTAGATATCATTTTATTAAAAATTGTGGGTTTTTATCTGAAGTAGGATTTCTGCAATGCCTATCATCTAATGCACTTCGGTTTGCACTAATTCAACATGATGAACCCCTTTGAGACTGTGACTGTGTCAGTAAGAGCATGGAAAAATCAAATTAGACCATAAAATTTGGCCCATTCAATTTACATTAAAAGAGAAAAATATGCTAACTAAGGTTTTCTGTTGCATGTTTCATTGTGTTAAGGCTTTGAAATTTTTGGAGGAGGTAATTGTTGGAGTTCTTAAAGAGGCTTCTTGAATATGATTGAAAAAATATGAAGTAATTTAGTATTTGAGTCAATTCTGATAAAATTCAATTTGTAAATAAAATGGAGGAAAAAATAACCAGATACTCTGTTCTTAAAGCCTATGAAGTGATGGAGAAAACTGATTACTTTTTGGTTTATGAAAAGATAGTGTATGGGACATTGGTTGACCTTGAGAAATCATACAAACTTGTCTGCTGAGAGGTTGAAAATTCTTATTTATTTTCAACACATGGCAACATCAATATATTTTTGATGTTTGATCATATCATGTATTTTATATTTCATTTTGCCCTCACCAAATATATTTCCTTGAAAAACTTAATACTATTTATGTAGTACTTGTCTAATATATATTAAGGAATTTGGGAAGCCAAGACATAGCGGGGAAATTAATTCCCTGTGGGTGCCCAACAAAAGCCTAATGAGGCTGTTGTTCAAGATACATTGTTAATACTGAATCTACCAGTCAACAATAGTGTTGAGAATAAGATATAGGTCTCCTGAAGGAAAAATTTTAACTACTAAACCAAAGAGAATCCTGAAGTGCTCTGTGGTTAATCATTATCCTCTATTTGTCAGTATTTTGAAATGGTATCTCTTAGGATGAATATTCACATAATAAGGATATATGTGTGACAATTTCCAGCCAATTCTCCTATAAGATTTTGTTTATTTTTTCAAAAGAATGTGTAACTTGCTAGAAAGTTAGTCACATGAGAGAGAATATAAAAAATCTATTTTTCATACACCTGATGAAATATTCCACCAGTATTACAACTATAAAGTCAGCAAAGAGTCACAATAAGTAAAAGATGAATATTTTTAAAGTAATCAGAACCATTTCACCCAAAGGATTCATTTAAAGTAATTAATACTTTCATGAATATTTTGTAAGTTAGACTGTTGTGGCAATCAAATTCTCAAATTCCCACACCTTTTAATACTTACTTCTCTCCTTCTGAATCTATAAATCTCTCTCAAAATTATTGTTTACAAATTATGGATAAACTAATTAAGACAAAAAGTTTGACAGTTTTCAGCAATATCTTGTTTTTACTTATTTTTATTTCTATTTTATTGTTTATGATATTAGAGTTGTTCCAGCTTTTCTCACCCTTTTCCCACTTCCACCTACCCAACACTTTCCTCTCCCTCAGTCATTGTTGACCATGTCCATGGGTCATGAATAAATGTTCTTTGGTTAATCCCATCACCATCTTTCATCCAGACCTCCCCTCACCCCTCCTTTGGCAGCTGTCAGTCTGTTCCATGTATCTTTGTTTCTGTTTCTATCTTGTTCTTTATTGTGTTCATTATATTCTACATATAATTGAGATTATGTGGCATTTGTTCTTCACTGTCTTGCTTATTTCATTTAGCATAATATTCCCAGGTTCATCCATGCTGTTGCAAAAGATAAAAGTTTCTTTTCTTTTTTATTTTTAACGCTGAACAGTATTCCACTGTGTAAATGTACCATAGTATTTTTATCCACTCATCTACTGATGGGCACTTAGGCTGTTTTCAGATCTTGGCTATTGTAAATAGTGCTGCTATGAAAAAAATATATATATTTATATATATATTTGGCATCACTGGATCAAAAAGGAGTTCCATTTTTAATTTTTTGAGTGTACTCCATCTTGTGATTTTTTAAGTTTTTGTTTTGTTTTGTTTTTGAGAGGGAAGGAAGGGAGAAAGAGAGAGAGAGAGAAACATCAATGTGCGGTTGCTGGGGGTCATGGCCTGCAACCCAGACATGTGCCCTGACTGGGAATCAAACCTGCGATGCTTTGGTTCGCAGCCCGCACTCAATCCACTGAGCTATGCCAGCCAGGGCTTCCATCTTGTTTTCCACAGTCTACTTAGTTTACTTTTATCCTAAAATTTTCATCTAAGTTGTCAACATACTCAATTCCACATGTTTATTTTGAGATGATATGTTTATATATTGTTCATATAATTTGATATGGCTTATATATGCACATGTAATATGAGAAAGGCATAAACATGAAAATGAGAGTCAAGTAAATCAGGGTAAAATATGACAGAAAGATTTACAACACAATATTTTATTCAGTTCCTAAAGGTCAACATAAAATTCAGTTCTCTGATCCCTGGAAGCCAAAAAAAGAAGAAAACTTGAACAGTCACAAGATTCACTGTCAGTAAAACAAAAATATACCAGTGACTCATGAGAGGTAAAGCTTTTTTTGGAATGGAAAATTAAAGGAATGAAATCTATGGCTTTCCATAAAGATGATATGGTAAAAGCTTCAACATATGCTCAGCAAAATCCTTATAAAGAAAATTATACAACTATAGATCTCAATTTTGATGTCTCAATTTTTCTAGGCCTCATTGTATTGATAATGTAGACTTGGCCCTTAGTACCCCAGTTAAATAGTAAGGCCACTTGAAATTTGCAAAGACACTATTTATTGAATATATTATTTTAACTATTATTTTGAAGAACCAAGTTACCAATTGTACACATGCACACACATTTATTCATGTAAATTTCCCATGTTAAAACCAGAGTGCTTAAAATCAAGGTTAACAAAGTACTAATCTGCATGACATAATCTCTAAGGATGTGAGGTGATATTTGATATAGACATAGATATTAGATATAGGTGTAGATATAAATTTGTATACATATATATAGAATATAAAATTCTAAATCAGATGCTAGAATTACACTAAATATTTTTAAAATATTTTATTTATTTATTTTTATACAGAAAAGAAGGGAGGGAGAAAGAGAAGGAGAGAAACATCAATGTGTGGTTGCCTCTCATCCTCCCCCTACTGGGGACCTGGCCCACAACCCAGGCAAGTGCCCTAACTGGTAATCGAACTGATGACCCTTTAGTTCACAGGCTGGCACTCAATCCATTGAGCCACACCAGCCAGCAATTTACTAAATCATTTTTGAAAAAAACACAATTTTTTATGTTGCTTTAATCATTGGAAAAGTTGGCATTAAAGATTTCATTCCCCCACACACAATTATTAAAATATAAAGTCATTAACTATGAGTGTAAATGTTACACCTCCTTATTCTTATTAGTTATTTTAAGAATACAAGTAATGATAATTTCCATTAATCCTATGACATTTACTTAAAGCCAAATTTATATAAATTTATAATAATTTGTCAATTCATATAAAAATTAAATGAGCTTTTGTGTGATTTGCATGTAATTACAAAATTGACAATTTGAGAAATGAATAAAATGTATAGTTTCAGACACAATAATGAAAACTTCCCAGTCCCAAAGATGCCCATGTCCTAATCCTTGTAACCTATAAATTTCTTAAATTAATATCTAGGAGGAATTTAGGTGGTATATGGAAACTGATGTTGTGATCAGCTGACTTCATAAGGAGAATATTTTGGATTATCCACATGGGCTCAATGGCAAACACAAGGGGACTTCAAAGTGGGAAAGGGAGGCAGAAGTGGTCCAAGTAATGCTATACAAGATCTTGGAGAAAGGCAGTCATGAGCCAAGGAATGTAGACAGCCTACAGAAGCTGGGAAGACAAGGAAACACATTCTTCTGTAGACCAGAAAGAAGCGCACCCCTGCTGATGCCTTGGATTAGTCCTGTGAGACCCTTGTCGGATTTCTAAACTATAGAAGTGTAAGATAGTACATTTTTCTTTGTTAAGCCACCACATTTCTGGTAACTTGTTACACCAGCATTGGAAAACATACAATATGCTGCGTAAGATACTGTGCCTGGTCTGCAGTTGTTACATTCATCTGTGTCATGACACTCTCCATGAATGACAATATACATTCTCTGCATGGGTGGTGTAGCTGGTAAGCCCTGTAGACAGTGCCATTTCACACCTAAATTAACAACTTTTTACATCAGCTTCCTCAATTTTAGTGGTTTCAGAACCAGTCTTTCAATTGATCTCCAACTATTCTGTTAACATTAAATAATAATGTTCATTGATCATTCTATCATGATATTTAAATAATTCCCTTTGAACCTTTGAATACCTAAAAACTGGTTTTTCAGAAAAGCCTGAAGATCTTTTGTAAGTTCCAGGGAGCTACAATTTTCATGCCTGAAATGTTTATGGGTTTTAGAGTTCTTGATTTAATGTTAATTGATATCTCAAAACAGAAGGACTTTTTTCAGATATAAAAAACAAATTGAATAATATTTTAGGATCTTAATTCACCAGAGAAATATATTTCAGTGAAACATTGTGAATATTTGGGTCTTACCCTTATTGTTACCTGGCACATGTTTATTAATGTTTGCCCCTACTTATTTTTTCAAACAAAATGATAATTTCACTTTTTTTCTGATTGTTTCAGTATGTATTTGTAAAAAAACTTGAGTGATTAGGTCTAAATAATGTGTCATTATGTGGTGAAACTACAAAAATTCTAAAGGTACTTTTTCTTATCTGTGTGTGCCACTATTAATCTTGAAATTTGCATGATAAAGAAAATTATAATTAAATGAAAAATGTATCACACTTTTGCATGATGATTGCAGTAAGAAAACAATCAAGGCAAAACAAATCTGACAAAAACAGAACATTAACAGTAAGGGGACAGAAAGGGTGAGGGGATAATTATCTATTCACAGATAAATAAATAGCAAATGAACAGATGGAAAAAAAAGTCCAGCAAACAAGCCAAAAAGCCTAAGTCCCAGAGATGTGCTCTGCCTCCATGGAGACAAATTACCATAACTTTTCTCTTGGATCTAAATGAAGGCATGATTTAATCTGTGAAGTTGTTTTTCTCTCAGACAACTTTAGGAAAGACTTTCCCCTCTTTTAATCTATCGTGGTGAACAAAAGAACTGAGTTATTTAGAATTTTTCCAACATTAAACTTAGAAAAATTTATTCTTCACTTAAATGGATGTGAATATGATTTTAGATTGAGTCTTCGGAGAGAGCAAAGTAAAAACAATCCATCATATTTAAAGTTGATTAGAATTGATAAATACAATGATTCTAATCAAGCAAAAATAAATTTCAAATGTAAAATTACAAATAGCTTTTTCAAATGCCAATGATGCTACTTTTAAGTAACAATTCATTTGTAAGACCAAGGATTTACATTCTGAAGGAGATAATTATGCCCCTCTTCCTTATTCGCAGTGATGGAAATAGCTGTTTCCCAGGCAAGAAACCTCTTTCTGTCCTTGAAGATCCAAGTTATCAAGCTCTGACAACTCCGCCGTTGTATCCATGGAGTCACCCCTCTTCCTTATCCCCGTGATTGTCTCCACTCATCCTCAACTCTTATTACCTGATTTATTCTAATAAATTCTGAGTAGCTTGTTGTCTCTATTTTATTCCTGTGCAATCAGCTTTTCACACTTAATTTTAGAATAATCTTTCAAACAGACATATCTGAGTGCTTATTCTCCTGCTGCAGTCCAACAATGGGTCCCATGTCCTTCAGCTTCTACTCCAAACATGGTAGCTTATCCATAAAAAACCCTGTAACTCCTCCCCGTGTTTCCTCTGCATACACCCAGGCCTTCCTCCACTCCCACTTGCATTCCTACAGCGTCACGTTGTTTAGTGCATTCATGCGCTCAGCACTTACAGAACACATTCTCTAAAAGCTCCGTATTTGTCGTGTGCTCTTTATTCTGCGATTTGTGTCGTCCATTTTGTCTGACAAGTTCTCTTTCATTTTTTTTGTAAATCTGAGTTGAAGCATCCCCTCCTTAGTAAATGTTTTCCTACACTCATTCTTGCTGCCAGTGTTCATACTAATTTATGAATGCACTTAGATTTCAAGGCAGAGGTGAAAGTGTAGAACTTTGGTTGCCAAGTTTGACAACTATGTGATTTTATAAGTACTACACACGTTTGTTGGAGCCAGCTGAGCCAGCACTCTCTCACCTGTGCTGTAAACTACCTATCAGGCTGAGCCATTGCAGCAGGCATGTGTCTAACACAGGGTCTTGCTCCAAACTTTCTACTTTTAACTGGACTCTTTATCCATGATGGGTCAATGGGCCGATAAAAACCTCCATCCTGCAAATTGGAATTGTGACTTACTGTGCCTTTAATATCTTCATCTATAAAATGGGAGTACTAATAGTGATGTATCAGTTTCACTGTGACAATTAGATAACAAATGGAAAATAACTGACATAGTGTATGTATTTAGTAAATGGTCCCTGACTTACCCTATCTACCTCACATGGTTTTATCAAAAAAAAAAAAAAAATGTGTCTAAGGCCTTTTAAGTTGTTAAGTAATATATTAGTAGCTATTATTTTCTGATATAATGTATTATTTCTGATGCAAAATCATACTGGCATGTGTGAATTCCTGTGATTAATGTATATAGTGTTTGGGGCTACAGATCAAGGGGAATCATCAGACAATACTGGTGCACATTCTTGTGATGTAGATTGCAAAAATTTCCATCATGTTCAAATTAAAATACACACACACACGCTGATTTTGGGGGGGGATAATAAACAACTGGAATTTTCCCCTCATTCCCAGATGCCTTAGGATAAGAATGTATTCTTTCCTATTCTAAACAGACTTTTTGTGTGAAAAGTTTAAAATGGTTATCCAAAATATTGTGAAATGGACAAATACCACACAGCTTGAAAGGTTGCCTCAATATCTCAATTCTTTGATTCATAGATTAGAAAAATACAAAAGGGAGACTTCTGAAAGTTTACATCATTTAAAAGGAAGTTGATTTTCTACACCACACTTAATCTTGTTCACTTTCTTATAATTTATATTCCAAGAGCCTGCAAGGTTTTATTTATTCTCATCCTCAAGGGCATAGAGTTAGCAGTCTCCAAGATGCAGAAGTGGGTCAAACTAGGAAAGAGAAAATAAATCACAGTTCAAGGTCTAGGAAGACCCTGGCTTTGTGTCTTCAGAAGA